>CM049794.1:17595622-17625622 GCA_027422405.1 Ptychobarbus kaznakovi | reverse complement strand
GAGTGAAAGTGGGAGCATGAAATTTCAGGTATCTGATCTGACAGCTCAGACATCTCTCTGTTCTCACTTCTGTTTCAGAAGACGTCTCTCTCTCTCTCTCTCTCTCTCACACTCACACACACGCACGCACACACGCACGCACACGCACACGCACACGCACACACACACACACACACACGCACACACACACACACACACACACACACACACACACACACACACACACACACACACACACACACACACACACACACACACACACACACACACACACACACACACACACACACACACACACACACACACCCCACACTCACTCACTCTCTCTCTCTCTACTTTTGAGGGTCTGTACTGACAAAGTATGCCAAAAAGTATTACCATGTTTATGGAAAATGTGCCATGGTACTATTATGGTTAAGTACCTTCAGTGTAGTACCTCAGTAATTACATACTGTACTAATGGTTAAAAGTTTGCAATAAATAATATTTATAAGAAAAATAATCAGTCTTCAGTGTGTATAATTTATTTCACATTTCACATCATACTCCAGATCAATTCAGAAATCATTATAATATGCTGATCTGCTGTTCAAGAAACATTTATTATTATTATTAACACTACCATTCAAAAGTTTGGGATAAGATTAAAAAAACAACATTTATTCAGCAAGGATTCATTAAATTGTTTAAAAGAGACGGTAAAGACATTTATAATCTTACAAACGATTTCTATTTCAAATAATCACTGTTCCTCTGAACCTTCTATTCATCAATGAATCCTGAAAAAAATGTAGCATATCATTTTATTTTACTATAATTATACTATTATTGTTTTTACTGTATTTTCTATTCAAAAATACAGCTTTGGTGAGCACAATACACTTTATGAACTATTAAAGATAATAAATATATCAATGTACAGTATTGTTAAAAATATCAAAATGTTAAGGTGTTTTTCCTGGGTGGTGTGTAGTAGTATTTCACAGACGAGCTGGTTCTGATGGCATTAGCTGGCGAAGGCATAGCTCATGAATATTTATTATGTTATGCACTAACGATTGAACATGAGATTTTAGTGTTTTAAATAGTCTATGTGACATATTGAGGTCAGCGGTAGAGTTTTTGCTCATTTGCAAGTCAAATTGAAAGGCAAACAATAACATTATGATGTGGATTGTCCAAAAATCATCTACACAGCAATTTCAATAGCACATCAAGTTGCTACTAGTGACATTTCGTTTGATAGCTTCATCTCTGCCGCTCTGAATGCATTCATAAACAAACCAATGTTTGAAACACTGGACTCCTGGTTATGCTGAGTACTATTGCTGTCTATATATACCTTTTTTATAAATTGTACGAGATTGTCAGAAGATAAATGTTCTATGTTGTTATACCTGACCGATCTGTTCACATGGCGTCTGGTACTCTGCGCGCTGGCACAGGTCTTTAACACGCTGGTATTTGGGCAGGTAGTTTTCCTCCTGGGCCATATCTTTCCCATCATTCAACACTTTATGCAGCAGTTTTCTGTCACCAGAGAAGAAGAGAAAAAACCTCATGTTATCTGAATAAACATACACTGACCTTTCACACAAAAACCCAGAGCTCTCCGGCTGTTTTTCACATTTAATTTGCGCTGACTCACCCTCTCTCCACCAGGAACGAGTCCCTCCACACTTTTCCTTTCTTGTTGAGCTGGAACCTGCAATTAGGAGAGACGGATGGATATTGATATACCGGCTTTGTTACTGATCATCAGGAACAGCAAATTGGCCAGTTTTTCAGTGGACTCAAATGATGACTAAATGCAACAAGCTGAGGCCAAGATTTAAAAAGAGTGAAAAAAAATCGCAATGCTGAAAAAATGACAAACAGCTTAAACTGAAATCCAGCCTGCAGTTTAAGGTGTTTTTTCTTCCCCTCTACTATCCCTGATGAAAAACAGGAGATGTGGAGGTGAGGAAAGTGCTCTGTGCACCTCCTGACCTTCTCTGCAGATATGAGCTATCGATCGGTGCTCTCACACACTCTCTCTGATCTCCGCAGGAGACTTTAGGAGTGTTCTGGCTGGCCTTTTCTCCTATTCAGACTCCTATTGTTAGTGGTACTTGCTAAGGCATCATCAGTCCACAAACTCCAAAGCTGAAGTTATGTGTTCTTTGCCCCACGCCATTTGTGTTTTGGACATGAATGATACTTTAAAATGATGGTGTTTAATAGAAAAGGGGTGTGCTTTTGGGTCGCCATGATAATAATAATAAAAAGAGAAAAAAAGGATAAAACTATTTTAAATAGTAACAAATTTAACTAGGTGAAAATATCTAATATTTATGTGACTTACTGATGTTGGCACAGCCATGAGGGTCCGCAGGGTCCTCACTATGATATCATTCTTGTTTTTAACGTTTTTAAAAAAAAATTCTCTAGATATTTTTTTCTCGCAGTTGAGTTTACATCTCGCAATTCAGATTTATTTTCTCAGAATCACGAGTTATAAAGTCAGAATTGTTTGATATATAACTCCCACTTCTCTCAGCATTTCTCTCAGAATTGTGAGATAAAAACTCACAACTGCGTGTTATAAAGTCAGAGCTGCGATGCAATTCTGAGAAATAAAGTCAGAATTGTGAAATATAAACTCGCAATTGTAAGAAAATAGTATCCTTTTTTCCCTCAGAATTGGACTTTACAGCTCGCAATTGAGAGTTAATGTTTATGCAAGCCAGAATTGCGAGATAAAAAGTCAGAATTCTCAGAAAAATAGATTTTAAAGATATAAACTTGCAATTATGAGAAATGTGAAGTTTATCTCACACGATGTAAACTCAATTGTGAGATGTGCGAAATATAGTCAGAACTGTGAGTTTATATCTTGCAATTCTGACTTTATTTCTCACAAATTGCTTATTCATATCACACAATTCTGAATTTATAACTCGCTATTCTGTGGAAAATTGTCTTAATTGTGAGCTAAAAGTTGCCATTACCCTGTTTAATTTTTTATTCAGTGGCAGAAATAGGCTTCCATAACAGGATCATGATTTATGTTCACAATTCTTTTTGATGTTGTTTTTTGTAAGTTAATGAGCATAATTTCCATGTTTAAGAAAATATAGCCCTACAACAAAATATAAAGGAAGAAATAATGACAGACGGTGGGTAACATGACCAAAATCATATTTCACTTTATTTTATTTCAATAATAATAAAAAATAAACCATAGCTGTAAAGTCAGTTTGTGGAGATAGTTTAATTATTTGCGGTTTATTATCGTCATATCACAAACACTTATTATTATTCATATTTAGGACCAGAATATCTTAGGGTTAGGTTTATTCCACCACCCAGAGACCCTAGCAAAAGTTTAGAAATGCCCCCGAAAAAAACTAGAAAACCTCAGCACGTGGAAGCTGATGAAATATAGAGATATGTATTTAATTAGTGTCTATCTGAGCTGATTGAGAGCGCAAGGGAAGTGCAAGCCTGCCAGTCATTTTTCCTGAAAGCCCGGATTTCATATTTCCTGCCCCCCCACCTCCTGCTGAGATATGCATCTCTTCCTCTCATCTGAAATAAAAGAGGTACGCGGGCTAGCGGAAGAGTGCAGAGATGAGATTTCAGCAGGTGTCATGGTGATGAGGGGCTCTGTGCCAGTAGGATGCCTGGCAGACCGCCATCTGCTGCCACTCAATGACAAAGAAGCGAGGCGAGGTGTTGTTCAAACTGCTCTGATAGCCTCAGGATTAGGCTAAATGCAATGTGTCATTATCAGAAAAACTCAGCATTACAAACTGATCAAGTAATATACTGCTGTTGATTCTGCTCTGAGAAATATAACACCGAGAAGCGAATTTATCAAACAGTCGTGCCACTTTTGCATGTGCTAACCGGCGTTTTATTCACAAACCACCCACAATCCAGTTCACCCAGGTGCCAAATCTGCTGAAACAGCACTGTGCTGTGGGTATTTACAGTAAATTACATTTCTGTGATTCCTTTCATCACAAACACACCTCCTTTACATGTAAATGATGTGAATTGTAGATTGTCTCTTGTTTACAAAAGGCGTTGTACGGTTATGATATTGTGCTGTTCACATGCTTCGTGCTGTTCGAACAGAAGTTCATATAAAAGAAAAAAGATTGTCCGTTGCATTGTGATTTTCTTTTCAATGATTCTAGATGTTTTGAAGCTATATTTAATTAGTTGACAATTACCTAACATTCAATGGATTTCATTTATTAGTAATTTGTAATTGTTTTAAAAAGCACTTAGAATTAAGGAATTAAATATAATTTAAATGAAATGAAACGATCAAGAATAATTGATTAAAATCACGTATCATTTTGGAATTGAATCATGACTCTCCGAATCTCTAAATCAGATCGAATAGTGAGGCTCCTAAATATTCACACCCCTAGTAAAATATAT
Organism: Ptychobarbus kaznakovi; assembly: GCA_027422405.1. Taxonomy (NCBI): domain Eukaryota; kingdom Metazoa; phylum Chordata; class Actinopteri; order Cypriniformes; family Cyprinidae; genus Ptychobarbus; species Ptychobarbus kaznakovi. Next base: position 17,621,188 of record CM049794.1, on the reverse strand, counting down.
TTTTGATAGATCACGGCAGGAATTATTCATCAAATGGTGATCAAATGAAGGACAACAGATTGACATTATTGGTGAAGTCGCCCCTTAATATAACAAACTACCTTTAATAAGTATCTCTGGCCAATTGTCATACCAATACACCAATTTTGACTTTTTTATTCTGCTGATGAAACCACGGAAGCCCAGTATGGATCAATAAACTCATGCAGCTCTTCGACTGTCCACAATCCAATCAAGTGGACAAAATTAACAACGCCCAATTATTTCCAGTCCTTTCAGAAAAAATACTCAACTTAAAAAAATAAAAACCTGGCAGACTTCAGGAGACATCCTCACCTGTTCATCATGCGGTCTGTGTCCAGGAGCTTGAGGATGGACTTGCCGTCCATGTCTGGAGGAACGTCCATCCCTGCGATGTCCAGGATGGTGGGCGCCAAGTCTATGTTCAACACGATGTGGGGGTTGCTATGGAAACAGCAGAGGGGGTCGCCATTTGACATTATGGTCAGAAACCAGACAAGCAGCACATGAACACTGACGGATAATAAGATATAGACTGTGAGAGAAATAGGACTTGCTCAAAATGGAATATAGATGTACTCCTACTGAATATAGACTACACTGCATAGTGACTGCTATTTCTTGGCTATTTTTTAAATGTAGTAATATACTTTTGTAATATACGAAATGTCATCAAGGTGGTGTGAAAAGATGGGTCAATTTCCTAATTTCTTCAAGGGTACATATATCTTTCAGACTGAGCCGATATGATTTGGGGCGATGGTTGAAGACCCGGTGAAGTATTGGGCAATCAGATGAGTGTCCATGAGCAAAGAGAGCAGCATGCAGGTCACATACTAGCAGGGCTGCAAGTGTCACCTGATCAACTGTCATTGAGATAAATGTGAACGCTAACACTGCGTTCTCAAACCTTTTGATTCCAAGAGAGCCCGCACTGTCCAAAACAATATTACAAGATATTTTCAAGTGCTTCTGCTGTAATGACAAAGCTGCTTGTTTTTAAACACTTTTATTTAAAAATAAGGATAACATAATTAAAATGATTGTATTTTGTTAGAAGAAAATTCTATCAAATAATTATAATTATGTAAAATAAAATGTGTCAAATTTACTTACATGAGTGAATGAATGATTGAACAAACTAAATAAATAGATTAACTGTTATAAAATAATTAAATATAAAATATTAGATGAAAAATATAAATCTGAAATGTTACCAAGGCAACTAACTGAAATAAAATAAATGTAAGTACTAAAATGACAAAAACAAAACTGAAATAAAAATAGACTATTTAAAAAAAATTACAGTATTAAAATATTTTTAAAAAAATATAAAAGATAAACAAATTATTTACTTATCTTATTAACTATATTAAATTAGAAGAAAATTATATAGAATAATTATGTAAAATAATAAAAAAAAAAATCAAATGTTCTGAAATAAAAGTCTAATGTATTCTTTTTGGGGACTGATGTTCTAAAAGATAAAAGATAAACAGAGTTTCGACATAACTAAAAAAATTTGTACAAACAGACATGGATTTAAATAATTTTAATGTTCTTTCTAGAAATCACACTTTTACAATTCATTTATATTTATTGGAAATTTAAATTCTTTTATAATATTTAAATAAATTACTGTTATTTAAAAAAAGAGATTCTGACATAACTAGAAAAATGTATATTATAGACATTTTTCGTGACTGATTTGATTAATTTCGATGATTTTCAGGTCTAGAAATCACACTTTTACAATTCCATTATATATTCATTGTTATAATCAAATCTGGTTTTTTTTTTTTTTCTTATATAAAAATCTTGAACAATTATAAAAAAAAATTATAATGTGAATATTTAGTTTGGATTTTAAATATTTGAGCTAAAGAGATTTCTATTATAAAGCTCTTTGCCTGATATATGAAACATTCACCTTCTGATGCTGAAGAACAGATCAAACCCTCAACGTGCCTAACTGTGGTTGTTCACTTTGATTAAAATAATTATTCAAAACTGATGAGTGTCAATTTGAACTGAAACTCAGCGGAGATTAATCCAATCACATCCGCAGTTTCAAAAAGTAAATCAGGCTCATCTCTCTCTCTCTTTTTATTGCCCGAAGGCTCATCTGATGTTGAACTGGCCCCAGCTGTGGCTTTCTCACCCTGAGTCTCCAGCCAAACTCTTTATCCTCTTTTCTGGGCCTTTCATTCACAGTAAAAAGTCTTGTGGTCTCCACATGAGTGGACTTTACTGCTGTTAATCAGCTTTTCTGAGAAAGAGAGAAGCCAGCTCACACAGCAGTGGTAAACCAGACTAGTGACTAATGATATTAAATGCTGACGAGAGAAAGAGAGAGCTCTGGTCTGGTGCTCCGGTGGGGATGCAGGTTCAAATATGGCCTGCAACATGTGCTGGTTTCATTTTCTCTCTTTATCTGGCAGGACGAAGTCATTAAAACCCCATAAATCAAGTTTAGACCTCATTAAGAGTAACTCTGGCCTCTGTACAAAAACCATTAAACAAAGATGAATTACTATAGACATAAATGTTATATTAAATTATCTAATCATATTTGATACTAATACATACTTTTTCAGAAAATGATATTTTAATAGCTTTAATTTTGCAATGAGACATTATATTATATGAAAAATGTGTATTTATATAAATAAATAGATGAATAAATATAAATATTGATTTATCATGGTACTACCATCTAAATCCACTAAATTATTTTGAGGTTGTCTTTGGCTTGTCTCTTGGATGGTGTCATTGGATACACACTCACATGCCTCCTGCCTCCACATTTGGGCCGCGGATGTAAAAGGGCACTCTGATGTCAAACTCGTAGGGCATGGATTTCCCCTTGACCAGTCCGAACTGACCGATGTGGTATCCGTGGTCAGCCGTGTAGATCACATATGTGTTGTCCAGCTCCCCAGTGTCCACCAACATGTTGTATATCTGCATTCAGACAGAAGAAACATAAGAACGGTAGAATACATTATAAGGAACAACAGCCTTTTTGTGGTCGCAGTCAAGCAAAAATGCTGGAGAAAAACAAGACAAAAGCATCATGGGACTTTTTAGTGTGAATCCAAGAGAATTTGAATGTTATATGTCTTGATGCGATTTCATTTTCTTGAACAAAAACTGTACATTTACTTCAATGAATAAATGCATGAATGAATGAATGAATGATGCATTTATATAGCGCTTTATTGTGTATTGTTGTACACCCAAAGCGTTAACAATCATATTACAATCATGATAATTAATCATTAATTAATTAATTAATTAATTAATTAATGTGACATGGACCACTGCACTCAGTGTTGTTACTGTTCACTAAAACAATTGTGTTAATTGAAATTAAGCTGAAATAAAGTATATTAGATGAAAATTAAAATGAAAATCTGAAATATTGCCTAGGCAACTAACTGAAATAAAATAAATGACTCAAATTACAAAAACTAAAACTGAAATAAAAATTGACAATTAAAAATAAATAAATGACAGTATTTAAACAATAAAATATTTTAAAACAATAAAAACAATAAACTGATAAAAAACAAAAAACAATTAAAACTTTAAACTGAAAATATTCAAATAAAAGCTTTTTCAGAACATTAATACTGTAAATACCATATAATTAAACAAAACATAATTAATACTAAAATAACAATGATTGCAATATCATGTACCGTAGTACTTTAGTATTGTTTAAAGTGCCTTAAAGTGTTAGAAAATGTAGAAAAGTGTTAGAATTATTCAGTACCATGGAATATATGGAGTAAAGATAGGAAATGTCTTAAAAAATAAATTTATTGTGATTAATCGCATCCAAAATAAAAGTTTTTGTTTACATAAGATACGTATGTGTACTGTGTATATTTATTATGATTATATAAATACACACACATGCATGTATATATTTCAGAAAAAATATGTTATTTTTATATATTAAATATATTTATTTACAATATAAATTATATGAATATAAATATAGACATGCATGTAAATTACTGTATGTATGTGTGTGTATTTATATATACATAATAAATATACACAGAACACACACATATATTATGCAAACAAAAACTTCTATTCTGGGTGTGATTAATCGCGATTAATAATTTGACAGCACTAAAAATATAAAATATAACATATATATAAAAAAATTAAACTTTTCCTTATCAATCTAAAAATGCTAAGACTGGTTAGGAATGGATATATTATTAAAAAAATAGCATTCTATTGATATTATTTGTAATTCATGTCATTTGTATAACATGTACCTTCTCCACACTATCATCCACGGACAGCAGCGTTTGCAGTCTCTTGCGCTGCAGCATGTTGGTGAACTCCATGTGAATGGGCTTCATGGAGCCGGTGTAGCGCATAATCCAGTGTTTGTCTGGATTAGGGGCGTAGTTATAACTGGGCGTTCTGAATGGAGAAGAAAAGAGTCACCGTCAGAGGACCCGCAGAAGCACGACTGAGGGAAATCGAGAGAGTCAAATCAAACTGTTCTGCTGATGTCGGAGGAAAGCACACAGACAGATTTTGACAGCTGGGATGTGTCTGCGTGAATGTGTGAAGGTGCGTCTGTGTGTGTGTTTGCATGGTCAGAATTACAAATGACAGCAATCGACTGTGTGCTTTCTCTCCCGTCTCCTCAAAAATGACACATTGCAATTTTACAGTCTCGTGGTTTCTAAGGCGCTGACTGACAGGCTGACATTCTGTGAATGTAATGGCTGTTCAACCATTATTCAGGGATAAATAGAGAGAGAAGCTCCTCCTCCTCGCTCCTGTGACAGGCGTGAGAGGCCTATTAGAAACAAACAGCACTTACACTCCATGCTTTTACAGCTGTGATTAAAAGCTCCCAGCTCTGTTGTTTACAGCCATTACTTAAAGTCCTTCTACAGACAAATCAATGTGAGCATCATCGCACTTATCTGCCTGCTGCCTGGCCTTGTTCTGAGGGTGCCATATATTTAAACTGATGGCAACTTAGCGACAACAAGGGACGATGTAAATCTCTCTGTCTCTGTTTAGTTTATCTATTTCTGTACTGGGACCTGAAAAAACGTGTACTGCTGCTACTTTGACACTTGTTTGTTTTCCCTTTTTGCAGAGGTGTAAAGAGTACCTGAAAACCATACTTGGGTAAAAGTACAGATACCTTAACAAACTGACTACAAGCACCACAGGAGACAGGAAGTGACATAAAAGTCCAAGACAAGGCACAGAAAACGCAACAAAAACAAGAAAGAGCTGATTTGTGAGGAGAGCAATCACGCTTATTTTCTAAAACCAAAATAAAACTGAACACCTCAAAATTGCAACAAACAAAAATACAATATCCTTCAAAAGGTCTCTTAAGTGTAACGGATAAATAAATAATGTTAAGTAAAATCAAAAAGTCAAAGTCTTCTTGCACTGGATGTGCTGGTTTCGGCCTCATTGCTAGCTGCAGTCATATCCTCGTCTCATTTATAAAACCTGTGATTCACAACTACTTGGCTAAGAAACTCACATTCACTTAAAGTAACCTTGTTGACAAGTTTTGGTAAGGGCAAAATGCACAAGATACTTTCAGTGCCCTGTAGTTGGCAATATCACATCTTTTGTAGCATAAGTAAACCGCTGCAGAAAAGCTAGGTGCCATGCAAAATGTAATGTGTAACTGCAACACTCATTTCAAATGTAGTGGAGTAAAGAGTACAGATACTCATTCAGAAATGTAGTGAAGTAGAGAGTAAAGGTTGCTAATCTCATTGATACTCAGTACAACTACAAAGTGCCCGAAAAGAAACTTAAGTACAGTAATTAATAACATTTACTCAAGTACTTTACTTTTTTGTGTCTATTCAATAGCTCTGATTCAAAACTAAGTGTGCTGTCTTATTAGACATATTTTAAGGTAACAAAATATGACATATTTGAATCAATATTTCCCTACTGCTGTTCCAAATGCTAAGAATGAGTGGTGGGGATTTTGATTCATATGTAATTTGAATGATTTGACTAAAGAGATTCATTGAGATTCATTTAATGATCCATTCATTGACCTTTTCTATCGATTGTATTGATTGTTTTTCCTGCATTTGATCAAATTCCATTTTATTAATTTATTTCACGAACATGATGCTTCATTCATTATCGCTCTGGTTGTGTTTACACCTAATAAGACGTGTTTTATCTTGTCAACAGTAAACAGGGTCTAAAACGTTTTGAGCGTGTCCACTTTGGACCATTACCGGAGCTGAAAACACATTAAACCGGATTGATGTTGTAGTGTAGATGCTCGTGTGGTTGAATGTGTTAAAATGGTAAAAATTAAATACAGAAAAGTTTTGAGTAGTACAGTTCTAATCTGATTCACCCCTTATGGAAATTAAATATGGTTTTATAATAGCAAAGTGGTAATGCTTTTTTAATATTTATTTATTTATTTATTTATTTTAGTCATTTAGCAGACGCTTTTACAAAGCGACTTACAAATGAGGAATTTATAGAAGCAATCAAAACCAAAAAGAGCAACAACATGCAAGTGCCATTACAAGTCCTGGTTTGCCTAACGCAGTACACGTAGGAAAGATTTCTTTTTTTTTGAAAATAGTATGTAAATTTAGAAACATTAAACTTAGTGTTAGTTTTTACAAGAAAAAGCTAGCAGTTAGAGAATAATATGCAATTGATAGAGGTCAAATGTTTGTGTTTTTTTAAATAAAAAGAAGACCGATTAGATAAAATAAATTTAGAATAGAGAGAGTCTAGAGTTAGAGGGTCAATAAAGATGGAAGAGATGTGTTTTTAGCCGTTTCTTGAAGATGGGTAAGGATTCAGCTGCTCGGATTGAGTTAGGGAGGTCATTCCACAGTTGGGAAACAGTTAATGAAAAAAGTCCGTGATAGGGATTTTGTGCCTCTTTGGGATGGTACAGTAATGCGTCGTTCACTTGCAGACGCAAGCTTCTAGAGGGACCATAGTCTGAAGTAATGAATTTAGGTAAAGGGGTTGCAGATGCCAGAGGTGGTTCTGTAGGCAAACCATTAATGCCTTGAATTTAATGCGAGCAGCTATATGGTAGCCAGTGCAAATTGATGAACAAAGGTGTGACGTGCGTTCTTTTCGGCTCATTAAGATTAATCTTGCAGCAGCATTTTGGATTAATTGTAGAGGTTTGATGGAACTGGCTGGAAGACCTGCCAAGAGAGCATTGCAATAGTCAAGTCTGGACAGAACAAGAGCCTGAACAAGGAGTTGTGTTGCATGTTCCGAGAGAAAGGGCCTGATCTTCTTAATATTATATAATGAAATCTACAGGCCGGGCAGTTTTAGTAATGTGGTCTGTGAAATTCAGCTTATCATCAATCACAACTCCAAGGTTTCTGCTGTTTTTGAAGGAGCTATGTTGATGAGCCTAATTGGAAGGTGAAATTGTGATGAAACGATGGGTTTGCTGAAACAACAAGCAGTTCTGTCTTAGCTAGGTTTAGTTGAAGGTGATGGTCCTTCATCCAGCTAGAAATGTCCGCTAGACATGCTGATATGCGAGCAGCTATCGTCAGATCATCAGGATGGAATGAGAGGTAGAGTTGAGTGTCATCAGCATAGCAGTGATATGAAAAGCCATGTTTATGAATGACAGAACCTAGTGAAGCCATGTAGACAGAAAAGAGAAGTGGTCCAAGAACTGAGCCCTGTGGACACCCATGTAGCTAGATGTTGCGACTTGGATACCTCACCTCTCCAGATACTTTGAAGGACCTATCTGAGAGGTAAGAGTCAAACCACTGGAGTGCGGTTCCTGAGATGCCCTTTCTCAATAGGGTTGACAGGAGGATCTGGTGGTTGACCGTATCAAAGCAGCAGACAGATCCAGCAATATAAGTAATGAAGACTTGGAAGCCGTTCTTTGCAAGTCTTAGATCTTCAACAACTGAGAGCAAGGCAGTTTCGGTGGAATGTCACTTCTGAAGCCAGATTGGTTACTGTCCAGGAGGTTGTTCTGTGTGAGAAAGGCAGTGACTTGGTTGAACACAACTCGTTCAAGTGTTTTTGCAATGAAAGGTAGAAGAGAAACCGGTCTATAGTTCCCTAAAAGAGTTGGGTTAGAGTGGGTTTCTTAAGAAGTGGAGTTATACGAGCCTGTTTAAATGCTGAGGGAAAATTCAGTGTGAAGGGATGTGTTAACGATGTGAGTGAGTGCAGGAACAACTGCAGGAGAAATAGCTTGAAGGAGATGAGATGGAATAGGATCAAGCGGACAAGTAGTAGGATGACTGGAAAGGATGAGTTTAGAGACTTCTGCCGCAGAGAGTGGAGAGAAGTATGTGAACGAGTTTATGTTTGCTGGTAAGATGTGTTTGACAGAATGTGGTGTTGAAAATTGTGCAGAGAGGTTTGTAATTTTATTAATGAAGAATGTGCCAAAGTCGTCAGCTGTTAGAGTTGATGAAGGAGGGGGAGGAGGAGGACAAAGGAGGGAGGAAAATGTTTTAAAGAGCATGCGAGAATTAGGTGAATTGTTAATTTTGTCATGATAGTATGTCCTTTTAGCAGTGGAGACATTAGCAGAGAAGTCAGAGAGGAGTGATCGATAAAAATTAAGGTCAGTAGGATTTTGTGATTTGCGCCATACCCTTTCTGCAGCCCTGAGTTTAGAACGATGTTCGCGGAGAACGACAGATAGCCAAGGGGCAGATGGAGTGGTACGTGCTGGCCTGGAAGTTAAGGGCAGAAAGTTATCAAAACAAGACATCAGAGTGGAACAGAAAGTGTCAGTAGCACTATTAGCATCAAGATATGATAACTGTTTAAGGGGAGGAAGCGAAGATGAACCATAGCAGATAGTCGGGAGGGTGAGAGCGAGCGTAAGTTACGTCGAAAAGTGACATGTGGAGGGGTATTTGATGTGTCAGGAATCATGTTGAGGTTAAGAGTGAGGAAGAAGTGGTCTGAGGTGTGCAGTGGAGTAACCAGCACATGATCAGTGGAGCAGTGTCGTGTGTAAATAAGGTCCAATTGGTTGCCTGATTTGTGAGTAGCCGTAGTTAACACTCTCTTGAGATCAAAAGAGGCAAGTAGAGTGTGGAAGTCTGCAGCCTGAGGTTTATCTAGGTGGATGTTTAAAGTCTCCAAGTATATACTAAGGGTGTACCATCCTCAGGAAAGGTTGAGAGCAACAAATCTAATTCTTCCACAAAGTTAACTAGTGGTCCTGGAGGACGATAAACAACTACAAAATGGATTTTTAGAGGGTAGGTAATAGTAACCGAATGTGATTCAAAGGAGCTGTTTATACACAGAGATGATAAAGGAGTGAATTTCCAATTATTAGAGATGAGCAGACCAGTACCTCCACCTCTTCCAGTCAAACGGGGGGTGGTGGGAAAAGGAGAAATTATTGGAGAGTGTTGCAGGTGTAGCATTGTCCTCTGGTTTGATCCAGGTCTCTGTCAGGGCCATGAGGTTTAGCCTTGAATGACTAGTAATGGAAGTAATGAAATCAGCTTTGTTGACAATATATTGATTACCCTTTGTATAAATCACAGTCTTATTACAAATACCACGATTAACCATATCCCTGTCGAAAAAACAACTAAAACCAGCCTAAACTGGTTGGCTGGTCTTTTAAGCTGGAAGTAGCTGGTTTTAACTGGTCTCCCAGCCTGGCCAGCTAAGATAGTGGCCAAAACCCCTCTAAAACCAGCCTGCTGACAAGCTATGACCAGCCTAGACCAGGTTGGATGACCAGCTAAAACAGCCAACCAGCTTAGGCTGGTTTTAGCTGTTTATTTCAACAGGGTACCATGCAGCAAAACCATGGTTAGATTTTGTAAGGGACAACGGACTTCTGTGCAGTATTTAAGTGCTGTGTTTTTTAAGCTTTATTAGGCAAGGCATTAGCTTAGCAGCATGCTAATGTCAGACTCAAGTGAAATTGACTGTAAACATAAATGTTGATTATAAATATAGTATATTACCATGATTTAAATAGTAACCATGTATTTTTGGTTTTATTTGTAGTAAAACCATGGTTATTTTTTGTAAGGGACAACACACTATTATGTGCAATAGTTAAGTCCTCTATATTTTTAAGCTTATTATGATATCAAGGTATGATATCAAGCTTGGCAACGTGCTAATGTCAGACTGGAATTGACTGTAAACAGAAAAGTCGATTATAAATATAATAGTCAGTACAGAAAAGTGTTGAGTAAAATAGTTATAATCTGATTCACATTATTTCATGAAATATTTGTATCCTATGTATTTTTAAGTTTATTAGACTGACATTAGCTTAGCAGCATGCTAATGTAAAACTCAAGCGGATTTAAAAGTACAAGGAGTAAATATAAATATTTTATTTAATACAGGAAAGTGTTTTTCCTGTTATTTATTACACATCATTGCACCTAATATTTGTATGTATGTTCTGTATTTTTTATTAGACTACCAGACTAGAATTAATTGTTAATTGAGTCTCTGGTGTGCTTGACGTGATGAATGCTTCTTGCTACACAGTTGCTGCCTACATAGAGTGCTCCAAATAAGTCACATGAGATTCCATCACAGTTAGAATACGGCCTCAGAAGACAGCTGCCTATGTAGACCGTAAACAGCATATTCTCTCTCTCTCTCTCTCTCTGGTTTCATCTTCTTTATTGCTCTACATATAATCCTTTTAATCCTCTCAAAACGCTCTTTCTCCCTTTCTTGTTCGTTTCTGATCATATTTTCATTATTCTCTCCATCACAGGAGTGATGGAGATGAAACAGGTGCAGCGGAATCACGCGGCGATGAGAACAGGGGGATTTTCCCACCGAATAATATACGCTCTCTGACTGTCTGTGAGGATTTGGACAATATCTCTGCAGTGGCCTTGTGCCAGTCTGAGGGGCAACGAGGGGTTAATCACATGCAGCACTGTACGAGGGCAAGGAGCAGAGAAGTACAGGACTAGCGGGAGGCCATTATGGATGGTGGAGGGTGGTTGCAACAGACTGAACGGAGAGAATGAGGGCGGTCCCGGGAATTTTTCATGGGATGTTAAGTGAGGGATTCTGGGGCATTCTCCCCTGACAGCAGGAGAATGATACATGCATATGAATGCATGTGTGGAGCTCGGCCATTTTTTATGGCAACAGAGCAGAAAAAAGTTACATATTTCTTTGCAATATAGGTATAATCAGACAGGTGGCGATGTTATGGAGGTGGATGTGAATCATAAAACTTGTGTGTGTGCAAAAAGAGACTGGACGAGCAAAACAGGAGCAAGACTGTTTGTTTTTTATTGGTGAAAGCGAGATGAAATCAGAAAATAATAAAAGCACATTAAATTCCAGACTCTCCGACTCGAGCAGTTACTTTGAAGGGATGATGGATGTTTATGTCATAAAGTGGGCAGGTTTGCATCTCCTGGTTTATATCTACTCTAACGGTGAATCAAACGCATGTTAAACTACAACAGAAAGCTTATCGCACGCACACACACACTGTTTGAAGAGCTTCCCATTTACTAATCAAAAAATGGATATCTATTCATCTATTTCAGGTTTGTCCCTCACCAGACAGCTTGAGAAAGCGAATGTGCACCTTTGTGAACATTCTGTCTGATTTCATTCCTGACGCCTCAATATTTCAGGAAAGACAATAATATTCATTGACAGTACTGTATCTCTGTGCTCTCTCTCCCTCTCTTTTTCTTGCTTGAATGTGAGAGAAATGGGAGCTCATGGCCGTGTTGTTTTGTGCCTAGAGACACAATGTCCTGAAAGCAAATCGAATCTGAGAGAGATAGACAGACAGAGAGAGAATTTAGTACATTAGAGGCTTTTTGTTTGCTCATTTGTGGTGTGTTAACTAGATAATATATCTGTGTGTGCTGTCGGATGTCTCTGGGGCATGAAATAAATTCTATACAAGTGCATTAATGTAAATCTTCAAGCTTGTTTTTTACAGTATGTGTTGTTTTATATTTTTGAAATATGTCAGTATGCAATTTATAGTGCATTGTAAGTGTGTTGTCAGTTCTCTTTTTCAGGCTCATGTACTGAGCAAGGAAGTTTACTGTAGTTAACTGTTAACATTTATAGCGAGCTGAATAATAACATCTGGTTTATTAGAACTGAAATTTGAAGGTAACGTATTGCTCTTGATTGATTTGATTCGTTATTGCCACAGAAATTAAAGTAGAAGAGTATATTCGCCATTATATATATATATATATATATATATATATATATATATATGGATTTTCTGTATCCAGAGGCTGAATTTATGAGGTTACCGAGCATAACAGACATGGAGAACTATAAAATTAGATTTTAAGATTACTTGGTATATACAGAGATTGAGAGTGGGGTCCTAGAGATTTAGCAAATCCAGCTACCTAAAAACAACTGCATCACGTGTAGACAGGATTTAACCCAGACTATGTGAGTGTGTACAAATATGCTTTTCATCTTCATTCATGTGTGTGTGTGTGTGTGTTGTAAGAATGACAGGAGGATTACAGACCCAGGGAAAAGCATAGACAGAGACAAGAGGATTTATCTGCTGGAGGGACAGAAATGGAGAGATGAGATGAACGAAGAGAGAGAAAGAGATACTGAAAAAAGGTCTGGTATCAGCTGGTGGCCAATTAGCAAGAGAAAAACAAATGTGTGTGTGTCTGTGGGTACATTAATGTGAACCGAAGAGGACGCTTTCCATTATAACATCTCTATCGAGTAGCACTTGATTGACAGAAATAGAAAAAGGTGCAGTAAGATTCCTATTCACAGTGTTATTCATGATTTCCAGCTGTTTCTCTGCTCTCTTCCTAGTCATCTCCACAACACTGACCCATTTTATGTTTTTGTGTATATACAATGGAGTCCAAAAGTCTGAGACCTCAATGAAAAATAGATTTTTTTTCTGAGCTTAACCTTAAAATGAAATGTAAAAATTATGAAAAATGTACAACACAGAAATATAAAAAATTTATATTGAATATAGCTGCAAGCAGCAATTATGGAACCAAGAACTACAGAAGCAAGCAAGGCAGCGAGCATCAGACCAACGGCAGCAATGAGAAATTGAAGACAATTTAAGATGATTTAATTCAAAATGTAGTAATATGCGATAGGATTGAATGGTTTATCACTTTGAAAAATAGGTTGGCTGTTACCAAATTGATGTGATGTGTTCAGTGTGAGATGACAATGGCACACACAAAGTTTGGTGTCAATATGTCAAAGTTTTGCACAGATACAGCCTCAGATTTAGTTTGGTATCGTGCCAGCAAATTTGTTTATGTGTTAAACGAAATCCATTTTGTCTATTGAAACAAAACCCATAACTTTTATGTCCAATTTGGTGAAAATCAGACCAACGATCTAGGAGGAGTTTGAAAAAGTAGCTTTTCAAAGAAAATCTAAATTGCGGACGGGAAGTTTGGCTGATTATGGTATAATTTGTATTGATGTTCTCAGCATGACCAGTCTCATGACTAGGGTGACCATACTTGCCATTTTTCCCGGACTCGTCCTGGCCAGGATTTCTATATTTTAGGCAATATAGAAATCCTGGATGAAAAACCAGGATGCGTCTGGGAAAAATGCCACGTATGGTCACCCTACTTATGACAATAAGCAATAATTAGACTATAATTAAAAGCTAATAACATTTCTTTTTTATTTTTAAAACACAAAGTGGCGCTGCCCTGATACGCACAGAAATATTCATTATTTCAATATGTGTTTGACTATAAAGTACTGGACTGTTTTAGTGCCTAAAACACAACTCAATACAATTTATTTGTACTTAGTTGTAATTGAGATAGTTGTGAACTAGATAAAAAAATACTGAGTGAATATGCAGTTTTTTCTAATTTTCCTTACCTCAAGGTATTTTAATAAAGGGGCTCACTACAGCTTTATTGCTCAGTCAGCTTAGTTCTGGTTTGTAACACCCCCAAAAGCTTGTTGTCCATCACTGCATACTCATGGATGAGACATAACTACATAGTTCAAAGTTTAGTCAACCTTGACTGAAATTGATATAGGCTAATCAATGAAATCTAAAAAAGTAAACAGTAAATTTTTAACATTCTATTATTTGTCAAAATAAATGAATTGCAACAGTTCTATCATACCTAAATTGAACTCTGTAAAAAGGAAAAGGAATCCTCATGTGCAAGGATGTGAAAAAAGGCAGAAGTCAACAGCTCATTTGGCAGAATGTAAAATTCGTTATTTTATGCATTTAAATATGGTTTTATTTTAACAAATTAGTCAAAAATTAGAGCATATTTTCTAGTACAAGTGCACTGTGCTCAAATTTTCTTGACTTAACTGACGACAGAACTACAACGTTGTATGCTCATAGTTTCTTTTGCGTTTTATTTATGATGAAGAGATATAGAGCGTGCACCTCATATTCGCGTACAGTTGAAGAGTGTGTGCCATGAGCACAGTAAAATGGCTGACAGGACAGGAAAGTTTGTTTTTCTAAGTTTTACTGACATACAGCCTAACAACATCTCATCAGATCGCAGTTCACTGTTGTTCTACTGAAGTTCATTTGGCTCATGTTCCTTTCCACGCTCGTTTGATTTGCGCTTGATGCTGAGGCGATTTTAAAGTGCATGTCTGAAAAGTCTCTTGTTTGTTGTGGTTGTAAAGAGATACGACGGTTCAGCATCATAATAAACGCATTTCTTGTTAATAGAAAAAGAGGCAAAAACTGTAGTTGTGAGTGAGGTGGCAAGCTTTGGTCAGTGGTAGCCACGGCCACCCCTGGCCATACCCTGGCTCCAACCCCGAATCTAAAGATACCAGTATTGTAATTTTTGGCCAATCTGCTCAGAAATTATAAGCAAAAAAGCAATTTTCACATCTCCAAAACCACTAGATGGCGCTGTGCAGAAACTGTGCAGGTAACCTCAGGTCATGGTTATTATAACACAACAAATTTGGTCTCAATACGCTACAGCTACAACAGGTGTTCTTCCATTGAAGCTTAAGTTGCTTTTTGGATCATCCCAAATCATTAATCAGTTTTTACACACACTGGTGGAGTTCACGTTTCCATAAAGATGAAAAAGAGACAAAGCAAATACCAATACTAAGTCATTCTGAAATTCATCAGTTTTTCATCTTTTTAAAATTAATTTAATGCAATGGAGGTTTGGACTCACATGTGCTGTGAAGCGTTGGGGAAGGCAGTGGTGTACTGAGGGGCCGCGTCCTCCGGGCCATGAGGGGCGGCGTGACTGATCACCATCATGATGGGTCGGTGAGGGTAGATCTTCTTTGACATGCGGAAGTAACTGATGCTGTCATTGGTTATGAGATCTGTCAGGTAGTCCTACAGGAGGTACAAAGATCTGATCATTAATATACTAAATTAAAATATTTCAGTCCCAGTTATTCAAAAGTTTACCATGCACACACATATACCCCACTCAGAAGCAAACTTTTCTGTTGTCAGATAGCTTGAATATATACCATTTAGATGAGACTGATAAACCCTGACAAAAGACACTGAACTTTGAGGTAGAGCCAATGAGAGAAAGAGAGTGAGAGACTGGCTTTGTTATAAATCAGTCTAACAAGACTATCAATCAAACTGTTCCAGAATGGATGAAGAATGACAAGAAATGAAGAAAGGTGATGCAATTTGAAAAGACGAGGTTCCACATGATTGGCCACCTTGCACACACACCTTTGAGTATTCAAATCCGTGTTTCTCTCGGACACCATTCCTGCACAGAGTGTAGTTGTAGAAGCGGGAATTCTTCACCATGGCGACCCACTCCTTCCAGCCCGGAGGAATGTAAGTACCATTATACTCATTCAGATACTTCCCAAAGAATGCTGAGAAAACACAAACACAAAAGGGTATAGTTATCATAAAGAGAATAGAGTGTAGAGGAGAGCAAAGTAGAGCACAGAACAGTATAATAAAATATAGCAGAGTAGAGCAGAGAATAGACAAAAAGAAATAAAGAGTAGAGTAGAATAGAGCAGTGTTGAGTACACCAGAGTAGAATAGAGAGCAGATCAGAGTGAAGAATAGTAGACGACGTTACAGCAGAGTACAGAAAAGTAGAATAAAGTTGAGTAGAGTATAACATGATCGAGTTGAGTTGAGTAAAACAGTATAAGTAGAATAGAATAGAAGAGTAGAAAAGTGTTTACTACAGTTGAGTAGAGTAGAACAGAAGACAGCTCAATAAAGTAAAGTGTAACAGAATAGAGTAAAACAGCATAGAGCAGAGAATGGTAGAGTAGAACAGTGTATGGTAAAGTTGAGTAGAATGGTAGAGTACAGTAGAGTAGAATAAATTATTGTAGAACAGCATAGGGTAGAACAGAATAGAGCCTAGCGAAGTAGAACAGAGTAGAGTAGAATTGTGTATTGGTATAGTTGAGTAGAGATGAACACAATGATGAAGAGTATGGCAAAACAGAGTAGAACAGAACAGAATAGAATAGAATATGGAGAGTATCAGAGTAAGGAAGAGCAGCATAGAGTACAGTAGGTATGATAAATAGTCTAGAAGAGTAGAATTGAGCAGTGCAGGACTCCGTAGAGTACAATAAAGTAATGTAAACTTTATACAAAAAATACATTGCACATTTAAAATACAGTGGGCATATTGACAGAACCTGCATGTAGAGAAATAGAAGACAGGGAGCTACGTGAAGATGGATGAATATTTGTGTTGGAAATGTTACATTAGAGAGGATGTTGGTCAGAGCCGGTCTCTCTCCTAGAGGAAGTGTGCTCTAATGGATCACTGTTACCACTAAAAGCCTGACTCACTGCCAGGTGTACATTCACAGCTGGTCATGCTATGTTTACATGCACATGCTAGTTTTCTATGTCACAAAGAGAAAACATCACACACACATTTACACAAATACACAACATCATCAACAGCCCAAAGGTTTTTAGTTTAATGAAAATCATCTGTTGAAGACAGATTATGTCAATGTTCGTGCAAGAGTCTGTGAGAGTGTGTTTGACAGTGTGTGTGTGACCTGGGGGCCAAAACCCAACAGACACAATTCTGACTGATGAAACAGCTCAAAAATGAATGAGAGCTCAATCTATTAAAAAATACATTTTACATTCATGTCAGGTTGTTATTGTAAGGAAGAGTTATGCATCAAAATCATTTATAAAGTACTCAACTTCGCTACACTACTCTACTTTAGGCTGCTCTATTTCAGTTAACTCTGCTTTACTCTACGGTACTCTATTCTACTCTATTTTAGTATACGCTACTCAAATGTATTAAACTCTTCTTTATTCTAGTGTACTTTAATATTTATTCTAGTGTACTTTAATCTAGAGTACTTTAATATACTCCAAATTGTTCTACTCTAGCCTACACATCTGTATGTTATTGTCCTCTATTTTAGTCAAGTCTACACAAGCCTATTGTATTCTACTTTACTTTAGTCTGGTCTAGTCTGCATTAACTTTTCTCAAGTCGTTGTCACTCTATTCTGCTCTATTTTGGTAGAAGCTATTTAAATTGATTTTATTTTAATCTATTCTACATTTTTATACACTAGTCTACGCATTTTGAGGCTATTCTCCTTCACTTTAGTCTAGTCTACTCAACTTTATTCTACTCTACTTTAGCATATGCTACTCTACTTTCATCTATTCTACATTATTCTATTGATCATTAAGCTCTTGTCTTTTCCTTTATTCTAATCTACTCAACTCTACTATACTCCAGTATATTCTACTCTACTTCAATCTAGTCTACATTATTATAGTCCACATAACTCTATTCTAATCTACTTTAGTATATTCTACTCGACTTCAATCTAGTCTACATTATTTTACTAGTCTCTAGACTATTCAACTTTACTTTTGTATAGTCTACTCAACTCAACTCAATTTTATGCTACACTATTCTAGTCTTCTGCTTTAATAAACTTTTCTCAAGTCTGTTACTATATTCTGCTCTGTTAGTATAAGCTAGTAGAAAGTAGACTTTAAAGTAGAAATTTTATTTATTCTACTCTACATTATACTATTTTCTACACATCTGAAGGCTATTCACCTTTACTTTAGTATAGTCTACTTAACTCTATTCTGCTCTACTTCAGTCTACATTATTCTACTCATTTCTGGACTATTTTCCTTTACTTTAGTCTATTCTTCTGAACTCTATTCTACTCTTCTTCAGTCAATATTCCTCTACTTTAGTCTACAATTTTCAACTTATCTCTGGGCTATTTTCCTTTAGTCAACTCAACTCTGCTGTACAGTCTGTGCTTCTGTACTTTAATCTACTCTACTCATCTCTAGGCTATTCTCCTACTTTACTCTACTCTGTTTTATTCTACACTATTCTTTGATGAGCCCATAGCTCTACAGCACTCTACACTACTGTATTCCTCTCTACTTTACTCTATATCATGCAACAATGACACAGCAATTTAACCAAGTAATCTTTTCAGTGTGTGTTTGTGAATGATCTCCACCTGTCCTGTAGCCAGTGCTGTTTAGGTAAACTCCAAAAGTGCGCGGCTCATGTTGGGCTTGCCAGGAGGGCGAAGAGCAGTTCTCGTTGTTGGTGTAGGTGTTGTGGTTGTGGGCGTACTTCCCCGTCAGCATGGAGGAGCGTGATGGACAGCACATGGGCGTGGTGACAAACGCGTTAGAGAAGTGCGTTCCACCCTGTTCCATGATCCGCCGGGTCTTATTCATGACCTGCATGGAGCCTGGATGAGAGAGAGAGAGAGAGTGAAAGAAGATCTGTCATATATTACCCAAGGTGACATAAAGTCTGCTCTACCGATTAATCTGCTTCAAAGAGAACGGACTTCTACTTTTTCACTTCCTCTACACAGCACTAGACATCGATGGGATACAGATATCAGTTCTTTCATTTATTCTCTGTTTGTGACATCCCAGCCTTTAAGAGGAAATGTATTGGTTGTTTGCAACCTGGGAATTCATGTGACACCAGCAACGTGTGTGTGTGTGCACACATGAATGTGTATGTTTAGAGATATACGATACAGGCTTTATATTCACAAGTCACACACTATTTATTAAAAGTCTCAATTACAGTATATACTTTTCAAAACCTCTTTTCCTCAGCTTTTATTCGAACTGGTCTTGCTCAAATAAACACACAGACGTTTATTTAAATGTAAATGAGGACAAACCATGAACTTCTATTGTTTTTACACTACCATTCAAAGGTTTGGAGTCAGTAAGATTTATTTATTTATTTGTTTAATTTAGCAAGGATGCATTAAATCAAAGGTGTACAGGACATTCTATATTGAATGATTGCTGATCGTTTGAACATTCTATTTATCAAAGAAGCCTAATATTTTAAAATAGAAAAAAGTTATTTTAAATTATAATGATATTTAACAATATTACAGTTTCCACCAAAAAAATAAAATAAATAAACAGCACAACTGTTTTCAACACTGATCATATGTTTCTTGAGCAGCAAATCAGCATATTAGAATGATTTCTGAAGAATCATGTGACAATGAAGACTAGAGTAACGATGCTGAAAATTCAGCTTTGTATCACAGTAATAAATGACTGTTTTTACTGTATTTTTGATCAAATAAATACAGCCTTGGTGAGCATAAGAGACTGCAGAAAGCTAAAAAATGCCCATTATTATTTTTTTTTTATAACTTATGGGAACAAAGCTAAGTGAACCCACACAACTTACACCCTGATTGGCTCAATTGATATGATCGGAGACAGGAAGTCTAGTTCACTTTGGCCTTTTCAGCCAGCATCACCACACCTCTACAGATTCATGCAGAAAGGTCAGCACATACAAACATACACACTGCAAAAATACTCTGTGCACTTTACACACAAAGGTCAGTATGGATGGACAATACTGTATAAATCAGCATTCACCCAGACAAGCACTCAAGAGGAAACGAGATGAGACATAGACTTTCATCTCTCTGCAACATCCATAATTACAGAGCTTACACACGCATGTGTGTGTCTGCATATAAAATGAACACTGTCCAGTACTGAGAGGAGTGGGGACTTTCCTTCCTAATTGAATCATCGTCTTCCTCTCTGACAAAGCCCAAGATGTCTGTTTTTCACCACATAGAGACAGCCTGTAAAAGATAAATGAGCTCTCAAACACATTCAACTCAAGCAAAAGCTCTTTCAGCATTAGTTCCATCTTGTACCTGTAACCCTTTTAGACTGAGGGATCGTATTTGCTAAAACCTTTAGAGATTCTAAAGAACTGCTTTGTTTTAGGAGCAAATGACATGTGACTGTGTTTTTTTTTAGCTCAGGTTATACTGGTTAAATACACTGAATTAACTAAAGGAGTAGAAATACACTACCGTACACTGCCTTTTAAATGTTTTTGAAATAAGTATTTTAAGCTGCATTTATCCAGATCAAAAATGTAATAAAAAACACTAATATTGTGTAATTACAATTTAAAATAACTGTTTTCTATTTGAATATATTTTAACATTTAATTTATTTCTGTGATGCAAGCATCATCACTCCAGTCTTCAGTGTCACATGATCCTTCAGAAATCCTTCTAATATGCTGATTTGCTCTCAAGAAACATTTCTTATTATTAATAAGAAATTAATTTACTTGTAACATTATGAATACTGTCACTTTTGATGTATTTAATGCATCCTTGCTGAATAAAAGCATTACGGTATAACAAAATATTACTCACCCCATTTTTTTAAAAGTAGTGTATATTTAAATAATCTGATTCTAAAATCTGATTGGATAAACTCTCACTGGAATCAGTGGATGATTTGATAGTCTTGAAAACTGTCTTTTATCATATTGCGGTTGCCATGTAAAGCATTTCATCATGGTGGAGGGAGTTTTAGGCATTCCAGTGCATGCTGTGTCTAACAGCATCCCTGAAACATCACTGCATGGACTCTCACAGCTTGTTGTTTTATTTTGTCTCCAAAAACCCAAGGATGCTGCCGTTTCTCTTTGAGGTGGCTTGTCATAAATTATTCTAAAGGTATCGGAGTATTCTTTTCCCACTCACCCAGTTCAATGTCCTGGTCATCGGTGAGGATGAGGATGATGTTGGGGCGGATGTTGCGCCGGTCTCGCTGGATCCGAGGTTTCAGTCTCTGATTGGACAGGAAGATGGAGGCATGAGCCACCGCCAACACGGCCAGCAGCACCAAGAGCCGGGCCGCCAGCCCCTGCGTCGCCATCTCAGGGCTCCCGCTCACACTAGACTGACTTCACCTTGTGGCACCTGTAGGGAAAATGATTACGTTTTGTTTAGTTTCAAATTCAAAATGAGGCTGAGAAGTTCAGTCCCAGGAGATTTTAAGATAGAGGTTGTGTCAGCATGTGGTTTAGCCAGAGAGTTCTTATTTATGGTAAATTATTAATGACCTTAATTGTTATAGCCGTAAGTTAGGCCTATATATAAAGATGCAGCTTCTCTTGCACTTAAAATATTACATGAAATGTAGGCTACAACATGACCTGGACGCAAAGATAAACTCAACATAAGGAGTCAGCTAACAAAGTCCAAAAAATGGTGAATATGCAGAAGTGCCACTGGCTGCATGGTCTAAAACTCCTGCTACTGTTTCTGGTACTATTTGTGGAAAACAGGATTCAGATTCAGACAAAATACTGAAAAAAGTTGGATATAATGACAGAGATGAGATGCACACTTTAACTACAATGCTACATTTTTACAGACACCTGGACCAACTTAATAATCTGACATGTATTAGTGTTCTGCTCTAAACTCTGAGTGGAAATGTTCCTCTTGGTACACACTGTACCATCCATAACACCCCGTTCTGCTCAATAAATATCAGCGCTCAAGCTTAGAGGCAGAGCAGAAACTTTCACACTGTACAATGAAGAACAAAAATGCACTGCATGTACAAGTTCACTGAATGTTCTGACAGAAAACCATTCGATTTAACCCACACACCAGTCCAAATCTTGAACTGTTGAGGAATTTCAGACTTTTTATGTAATTTGAGTTAATGAAGAGTTTATTTGCTAAAAAATATAAATTTTCAAAAATCATGTTTTTTATTATGTTATCATGTTTTTATTGTTATGTATTGTGTTAGTTAGCTATTAGTTATTTTTGCACTGTTTAGTGTATTGATATTAATTGGAATGTACAATGTAAAAACATGATTTTAGAATTTTTGAATCTGTTTTTGGAAATGAACTCTTGAAATATATCATATATGTATAACATATACCTTAAACTATAGTATGTTTTCACATTCAAGATTTAATAATTTTGTTTTAGTGCTATTTTACTGAAGAAATTCATAAAATCAGGTCACCATAAAAGCCTGTTTCCACCATAAAAGTTAAAAACTATTTAAGAAAGAAATTAGATACAAGTCAGGAGATTAAATGTTGAAATTATGACAAAAAAGTAAAAAAAAATACAAAAATGTCATAATTATGACATTTTGCGATATTGTCATAATAAAGACCTTTTATTGTTATAGTTATTACTATTTATCTTAAATTATATTTAATGTCATAACTATATCTTTATGTTGAATATAATTTTTTGTCTCAATTTTGAATTATGTTATAATTCTACTTTTTTATGATGACGGTTTAGTATATTTTAATTTTCTCCTAATCTTGACGTTTTATGTTATAATTTTACTAGTTTTATACTAATTTTATAATTTCAGCAGGATATTTTGTGGCTTTTTAATCCCAAAATCGGAAATTTTCACAGCGAACTTTACTATTTTTTTGGTTGGTTCTGAGCGCTACTTTTCTAGAAAAAAAATTGCTATAATGATCTACTTTATTAATATTTTGATAAATACCTGCTTTTATAATAAATAGAAAATGCTAAATAAAATCCACTTAACCACGGGCATCAGTACAGATTTATGTAATGACAATAGTTTATCAGACACATTTTTGCATTTGCAAAATAATATTTGGGTCCACGGTGGAGAGTTTATAAGTTTAAAAAGCTCTGCTCTACAACTCAACTTAAATGAAACCATTGCCTTTCCACAATGAGAGATGATGAATCGTGCTTGGAATAAGCTGCCTCTCTCATTGAGTTTATATTATAGTCGCCATCTAATTTGAACCCAGTGAATTAGGATCCACACACACACACACACACACACACACACACACACACACACACACACACACACACACACACACACACACACACACACACACACACACACACACACACACACACACACACACACACACACACACACACACACACACACACACACACACACACACACACACACACACACACACAGTAAGGCTTTTATTGATGCACAATGCTGTTTCATGCACTGTAATAATTTCTTGAGCATGAATAATTTAATAGGATGGAATCCCCTTCTCAGCTGCTAATCTGTGCTGGAAAATGAAACCCCACCCACTGCTACCCACCATGAGCTAAATACACACACCACGCACACAGCAGGGACTAATCTCAAACAGGGGGGGGACTGGAGAGCATAAACAGAGAGCGATAACCAGAAGAATCAGGCTGAGCTGAAGAGGAGTAGCGTGAGGTGAAGAACGTGAAGATGTCACATCTTTGAGTCAAAGAGCAAATCCATGCTGAGAACATCCCTTTCACTGAATGATCACACACAGCGACTCTTTAATATTGTAATACTCCTCTTAGTGAAATTCAAAGCAGCTCACGTCGCTTGTTTCTCATTCTGTTACGCTCTGGTTGTTGCTATCTAGGTGCACAACTGTCATGCTGCCACCATATAAATATAATAACAAGTTGCTTTATTATAGTGATGTACCTAAGTTGAAATTCTGACTGCTATGGTATTACTTTTTACTTTCTGGTTAATAATTGGTAAATGGCTGATATTAAAATTGTATTCTATTTTGTTCAAATACATAAAAAACATTATGTTTTTAATTTGATTAGTTTTCAAAATAATTATAATTATATTATAATTAAGCATTACAAGGTTCAGAATAAAAAAAATGATATTCTGTTGGATATTTTGAGATTTGATAAACTTACATTTAACAGTGTGATTAAATTATTGTTTTTAAATTGTTTTAATAATTAACCTTGAATGAGTGTTAGATACAATCTAAATATACAAGTTTAGGATTACATTTAGCGATTATGAAAAAGAGTCTTAATAATGACATCATATTTATGACTATTTATCTAATAAATGTCACTAAATATTAAATACATTTTAATCTCATAAATGTATTATTTTGTCAGAATTTTTACTTTTTGGTTATAATTTTGATTTTTTTTTAAGCTTGATTCCAACAATTTATGCTGGAACTATAAAGTTTTTTTTTTGGCCATAATTTCAAATTTTTTGTTATAATTATAACAACTTTTTAGTACAATTCCTTTTATAATAATTCAGACTTTTTATGTTACAATATGATTCAGCAAAGCAAGATTTTTGGTTTAACATGGCAGAAATTAGCTTTCAATAATGTTAGTACACAGTGGCCACATCTATCTATCTATCTATCTATCTATCTATCTATCTATCTATCTATCTATCTATCTATCTATCTTATCTATCTATCTTTCTATCTATCTATCTGTCTGTCTGTCTGTCTGTCTGTCTGATGTCTGTCTGTCTGTCTGTTGTCTGTCTGTCTGTCTGTCTGATCTGTCTGTCTGTCAGTCTGTCTATCTATCTATCTATCTATCTATCTATCTATCTATCTATCTATCTATCTCTATCTATCTATCTATCTATCTATCTATCTATCTATCATAATGAGCATAGACAATAAAATATCCAATTCTGATTTACTTATTTAAGTACAATATACACACACAACACACACACACCACACACACACACACACACACACACACACACACACACACACACACACACACACCACACACACACACACACAACACACACACACACAACACAACACACACACACACACACACACACACACACACACACACACACACACACACACACACACAAGATAAAAAATATGTTGTACATTCAACCTAATTTAATATTTAAAAAAAATGCAATAAAATAAATCATACTCGAAGCAGTGGAGATAACACCTGATTGAAGTGGATTGTGGGAGGTTTGTGAACAAGACGCAGGTTTTTGCACAGAAATAACGCATAATTAAGAGGCACAATGTTTAATGTATTCACCCCAGACCATTTGTACATGTACCAGTTCTTAAGCAAAACACAACATACAGATGTCAATCAGTGCTAATTCAAACATGCAACAGACTAAACTAACAGCTTTGCTGCTTTGACACACAGATGGCAGAATTGAATTTATTTTCTTAATTACCCTTCAACACAGAACTATATGACAGACTGTGCTTTCAAAAGTTAGTGGACCTTAAATTACACTGAAGGAGAAGAACAAATGATCACCTTTAATTTGATAATGCCAAAGGGTAAATAACTCATTAACCATCCCTATATACATCAACCTGCATACATCTCCAAGAATATTCACTGTTCCAAAATTTCACA
>CM049794.1:17498543-17595522 GCA_027422405.1 Ptychobarbus kaznakovi | reverse complement strand
CTACATTTTTATGTGAATTTAATTTTTTTAGGAATATGGATTTAAATGCGAATTTGAAGTTCAGTTTGAATTGTATCTGGGTTTACATGTGAACTGTGAGCTCAAATTGTATCTGAATTTGGAAACAATCATACAGTACATTTGAACTGTATTACAATTTTGATTTAAATATTAATCTGAATTGAATCCGTTTTTGCATTTACATTTGAAACCTGGATTTAAATGTCAACTGTGAACTCAAATTGTAACTTAATTTGGATTTAAATATACAGAACGTGAACTGTATTCTTATTTTGATTTAAATATAAATCTGAATTGAATCTGTTTTTGCATTTACATTTGAAATCTGGATTTAAAATGTCAACTGTGAACTCAAATTGTAACTTAATTTGAATTGCATTTGGGGTTTTGATTAAAATATAAAATTGAATTGCATGTGGATTTACATTTAAATTAAAATTGGAACCATATCCGGATTACATTTAAATATAATCTGCATTGTATCAGGATTCCCATTTAAATTGAAATAGTTTTAGAATTAAACTAATTTAAGTTTGAAGAGGCTAACATACTACAAAATATAAAAACAGAGCAGAATTTAAACAACTTACTAGCCTGAAGTGAGCAGAATCTGGGTTAATGTAGAGTCCCTCAACAGAGGCACAAACCCCAAACTTCACTTTTCAGGAAAACACCTCTCTCTGCTTTCCTCATTCTAAACCTCCTTTCCTCTTCTCTCACCTCCTCGCACAGCATCTCCCGCTTGTTATCATTGTCATCCCTGTCTCTTTCTGCTCTCAAACACCTCTCTCTCACGTCTCCTTCCCTCCGTTCTGTGAGTACCTCATGGTGTTGATGTCAGATGCCTCGCAGCTGCTCATCCCACATGGAAGTAGAAATATCCAGATATGGAGCGCGAGGGCTACGGGACCATCTTAATAGGACCCTTGAAAACAAGATACGCTGGTAACACTCCACACCCAGCACTTACTCGTCTGTCTCTGTAGGTCACTGCGCTGTAGCTATATCCCTCTCTTTCTCTCTCTCACGGTTGGAGTCGCTCATGTGCGCTTCTCTCTCTTCACTTCCCTTCTCCCCCCCATCCAGGCTCTCTCATTCTAGCTTTATCGCACCCTCTCTCTCTCTCCTCTGCTATAATTCCATTCCCACTCGTCTTTCTCCACTCTCTCAGGATTGATGTGTTGTAACCTTGAGCTCTTCTGCTTTCAATTTTTTGTCCCTCACCCCTGTCCCATCTCCCATCTTCGTTAGTGGTTAACGGAGCATCGCGCCGTAACAAAACCAAAGACGAGGGTCCCATCTGCGTCCCGTTTATGCTCCGCCGACCACACTCCTCTGCATACAGGCACATTCATTTACATTACATTATATTAACAAGCACCTCAAATGAAATCTCTCGCTATTTATATTTACATGAGTTCTAAATGAAAGCCCGCCACATTTAAATTTAGATGAATTAGTGCAAGAGCCGCTGTTTTATTTGAGGTAAAACAGTGCTTGTATTTACATACCAATGATTTGTGCGTGCAAACTGCATGCAAATGGATGCAGTTGGGGTTTGTGCCCCACTCACTGTGCCAGATGTGTTGAAAGATACATTCAAAGCACAGATTTGTTGATAACATTAACATTCTAAATATTCATTTTTTATAACATATTTATTACAAATATATTTTTTTGAGAAAACTTTATTTTTCATGCTCTAGTTAATTTTAAATAATAATAATAAAAATAATCATAATTAATTATATATATATATATACAATAATATTATTTATATTACTCTAATAGCATATTTGAGTACTTATAATTTAGCTCAGGTAAATGTATGAATATAAGTAATTCATCTATTCAATCCACTACATGGGCACCATTTCTTTTTCACCATTTTAAAGCAATTTTATTTTCCTTTAATAGCTAATTTTTAATTGGTTTGTGGTTTGAAAAATATCCAAAGTGGTCTCTAAATGAATATGGGCTCATAAAACAATGATCAGAATGTTGCTTTACAGATTTAGATGAGATATAGTACCTCGTCACACTGCAGAGCATGTCAAAATCCCAAAAGCACTTCATATCTTTCACTACTCATTGACTACTAGCTAAATGCTGTCTTTCTTAAACAGGAGATAAATGTGTGTTGTAAAGTGGTTTGAGTTAAAAGACAACCACCCAAGATAAAGCCCAGATAACTGAAGAGGTTTTGTGTGTAAAGACCCTGATGGACTATGGCCGTCTGGGGCAGAGAAGTATTTGATATTGATTTAACACACACACACACACCACACACACACACACACACACACACACACACACACACACACACAACAACACACCACACACACACACACACACACACACACACACACACACACTCACACACACACACACACACACACACACACGCACACACCACACACACACACACACACACACCACAACCACACACACACACACACACACACACACAAACACACACACTACACACACACACACACACACCACACACCCACAACACAACAACACACACAACACACACACACACACACACACGCACGCACACACACACCCACAACACACACACACACCTAAACTTACCCTTACAGGAAACTTAGTGCATTTTTACTTCCTCAAAAAAAACTCATTTTGTATGATTTATAAGCTTTTGAATTATGGGGACACTGAAATTGTCCTCATAAATCACCTTCTCCTTGTAATACCCATGTCATTATACAAATGTGTGTCCTCATAAACCACATAAACACGCACACACACACACACACACACACACACACACACACACACACACACACACACACACACACACACACCACACACACCACACCCACACACACACACACACACACACACACACACACACACACACACACACTCACCCGTGTGGTTTTTATGGTTTACGGGGACTTTCCATAGGCGTAATGGTTTTTATACTGTACAAACCGTATGTGCTATTGCCCTACACCTACCCTACACCTAAATTAGCCCTCACAGGAGACGGTGCATTTCTATTTCCCTCAAAAAAACTCACTCTGTATGATTTATAGTGCGTTTTAAATTATGGGGACACTGAAAATGTCCTATAAATCACTTTCTCTTGTAATATGTCATACCCATGTCATTATACAAATTTGTGTCCTCATAAACCACATAAACACGCACACACACACACACACACACACACACACACACACACACACACACACACACACACACACACACACACACACACACACACACACACACACACACACACACACACACACACACACACACACACACACACACACACACACACACACACACACACACACACCTCACAGACAGAAATGACGACAGACGAGCCGCACTTCAGACATCTGTCTATGACCGCAAAGCCAGCTGGGATTTTTAACTTAACCCTTCGCTATTCACAACTAATCCCACAACTATTCTGCCATGATTTTCCAGAAAAATACTACAGTTCCCACTGTGAGCAGTTCAACAGACCGTGTCTTTGTTATTGTCAGAGAGACAGAGAGAGAGAGCGAGAGAAAATAACTGTCAAATTGTCTTGCCTTTCTTTTTAATTAACTTTGTCCATTTGCTCTTCTTATCGCAGTACATTAAAAAATGCCACCCAGACAGACACACAGAGAAGAGAGAGAGTGTGTGTGTGCGTATGTGATTAAACATAAAAGGTACTTGCATAACATGCTGCTTATTAATAAATGAAACAAGAAGACAACGCACTGAACCCATTTTGACACACTGCGGCAGATTCACATCTAGAAACTAGTAAACTAGAACTAGTCCAAAAGAGTAAATCCAACAACATGGGATGGGAGGTTTTCAAACACGTTTCAGCAGCACACTTTTATTTTTATTCATTTATTCAATTGCCATTGGTTGATACTTAATATTTAATTTCACTGCTCATTCCATGATTTTTACATTTAGGTTAGTTTGCCATTTATACTCACTCAAGGTTCACCATTAATAACACTTATAATTTAATAATACTGTTAGTAATCTTAGAATATCTGCTTTTCATAGTGTAGATTATAATTTTTTGAGACACACTCGTAGAATAAGAATGACTATGATCAATATGATCATATGATCAATATGAATGACTTTGGTATTTAGTGTTTTACTTGTGTATTTATTGAGACCAAATAGCTTTGAATTTAAATATGCTATAACATAAAATATTATCTTTTTTAAGATATTTAATATCTGCATATTTTAAAGAAAACAAATGAAGAGGACAATGAATAAAAACAACAACAACTAATAACTAGAAACTAATAAACGGGTTATTATAGTTAACTACATCTAAAACTAAAAGTAAAACCATAAAGCTTCTGTTACTCGAAATAATACAAACTTTAAATGAACTAAAATATTATATATATATATATATATATATAAAAATATTAGGTATTTGCCAAGGCAAAATTTCTTATTTTCATTTAGATTAACTAAATTATTATAAAAAATTGATTTAATAAAGTAATATTTAAATAAAACTAATAAAAATGACAAAACACAACAAAATTACTAAGACCCAATAAAACGCAAAAATATCATAAAAATGAAAACATTTCATAACAATAAAATACATTAAAATTAAATGAAATCATTCAATATAAATACAAAAATGTATATTTTAAAATATTTTAAAACTAGATATTTTAAAAACTAATATCTCAGTGATACTAAAATAACTCATACAAACATTTCAAATAAACACAATTTGAGTCATCCATGAATACAAGGACTAAAATCTGTATATTTGTTTACTGATTTAGAATATTATATTTTAACAGTAGTACAATCTGAGATGAGATGGTTTCCCACATACAACAGCACATAATAAATACTACTACTACCAATACTACTAATAAAAACGCTTTCAATCTTATTGATAAATATTTTCCCAGTCCCAGATATCCAATAACACACTGGCACAGCAAAGCAGAAATAAACAATGAACTGAATTAAAGCCTGAAATCACAGATCTGCATTCATAGGCTGACACTGATTAACAGCAGTAACTCCACAAAACACCTGCAGCACATATCACATCAGAGCAACAGCACAGGCCCGATGTCTCAAGACTTGAGCCAAACAGCACACTGAGATGTCAGCTCTGGGTTTTATTGCTGGGACGAACATGTGGACGACTTGTATTAAATAAGGGCATTAATGAAGACTCCTTGATGATAACAGCAATTAATCCTTCTTCATTAGTGTCTGCTAGCCTCTAATTACACCTGCTAATTATAATTCATCTCTCTCTCTTTCTCTCTACACTGCTCTGGCGTGTCTCTGCCTCCCACACCACTTCAAAAATATGACAAAAATCATTTCAGAATTGCACTGCATTTGAATTTTGTTCCGCCACAATGTAGATGTATTTGCATCGTCAAGGGAAAGGTTTGTCATTAAAATGAATTTAATTTACAATCGGCCTAAATGATGTGAATGATGAGGGTGAAATAGGGTGTAAAACTGTTTAATGGAGAGACGCAGTGTGAGTTTGTGTGAACTAGTACACAACAGTGTTTTTGTAAGGTCATTTCAATCCACTGAAGAGATTTATGAATACACTTTGATGAAAAAATATAGCATTGAAATATATCAACACACTACCTTTCAAATGTTCGGGGTCAGTAATGTTTTTAAAACAAAATTCATACTTTTATTCAGCAAGCAATTAATCAAAAGTGACAGTAAAAGATCTATAATGTCTTAATTGTTAGTCTTAATTATCATCATTATTTAAAAAAGATTTATATTTGAACGAAATGCTGTTGTTTTGAACTTCCTATTCTAAAAGTGGAACAACTGTTTTCAACACTGATAATAATCAGAAATGTCTCTTGAGCAGCAAATCAGGATATTAGAATGATTTCTGAAGAATCATGTGACACTGAAGACTGGAGTAATGATGCTGAAAATTCAGTTTTAATCACAGCAATAAATTACATTTTAAATTAAAATATATTCCAATAGAAAAGAGTTATTAAAAAAATTAAAAAAATACTTCTAATAATAAATAGTTAGAAAAGCTAATATAATTATATTATATAATTATTGAACTATTTTCTATTAATATTAATATATTTAAATATGTAATATATACGTTTCCTTAGAAAGAAATGCTAACAAGAAAACGTCAACATACAGTAAGTACGTAAATGTCAGTATTTGAAAACATTTGAAGACTTGTTAGCAGTGAATTTATGATAATATTTGTTCTGTAATTATTATGACACACATCTTGCTTGTTTAAAAGCCCCATGTGCTTTTCCTCTTGTGTATCTGAGTGATTTACAACTCTATTACAATAAACAGTCAGAGGATTTTAGGATTTGGCTGAAGAAGTGTGTGTGTGTTGATTGACAAGCTTAACGATTGCATACAGAAAGTAATTAATTTAGTTTGAGAGAGGCCGTACAGGCATGACGAACAGGAGGAACTAGTCAGTAATGGGCTTTAATTACTGATGCATGCAGAGAAACCACACATGCATAACTTGTGCAAGATATTGCTCTGCAGCAAAATTAATACCATAAAATAAATTATTTAAGACAATGACAGAAAGAAGAAGAAGAAGAGAAGAAAGAGAGAGGAATGAAACAGAAGAACATTTCAATCACTCATGCAATGATTCACTTTGGAAAACAATGCACGCTCAAGAACTCCCGCCAACGTATTTGCAACTTATCACTGCTCCATTTGCCTGTATGTGTGTGTGTTGTGTGTGTGTGTGTGTGTGTGTGTGTGTGCGTGTGCACGTGTGTTTGACATGCTCTCATTGACTAACGCTGGAGCTGTGCCAAAGCTGCTAATTAATATGCACATTAACCAAATGTGTGTAATTGCTTGTGTGTGTGTGCATGAATACACCGAAAGATTAAACGACTTGCCTTATCCGCTCTGGCTTGCTGCTAAATAAAATGCACCACACCAAGAGTTCTCTCCAAACTGTGTAAAGGTTTTTAGTGTGATTTCTGCTTAACACAAGTCATGCTCAATTATACATTATTCAGTGCTGCTAATCATTCCCAGATCTCACTGGGCACCGTGCAAAAAGATGAAAGCGACTTAAATGAAGTGTGACCTTTTCCCCTCGGTTTTCAATGGTTCTTTTTGCTGCTGCTTTGCTAATTAGTTATTTATCTGACACTTTCTAATCCAAAATGACTTATGGTACACTAAATAAAACGACAGTCCCTTTGGAGCAGCCTGAGGCCAGGTTCCAGGCTAGAAGACACCCTGATGACAGTTCAAGGACCAATCAAACCTGCAAACCTCTGCAAACTAGCCTTTTGAACTCGCAATACAAAAAAAGGAATATTGATCCCAAATATGCAAATACATACAAGATCCAAAACAATATCCCTAAACCTGGTAATGATTAGTGAATTGAGAAAGTTTACCAGAAATAAAATTATCACTAGCCATGAAACTTTATTTTTTACATTGTTTGAATATATTTTTAGTGTATCGTTACAATAATATGTATATGTATATATGTGTGTGTGTATGTGTGTGTGTGTGTGTGTGTGTGTGTGTGTGTTGTGTGTGTGTGTGTGTGTGTGTGTTTCAGCTTGTACTATGACCAGGTCTCAAACATTTACCAAACAAATCCAGTGTAACATGGATGCAATATGGAAAAGTTTAGAATATGAGATACAAATAAGAAGACAAACCAAATCATTTATGATAGTAAAGTGAGTGTAAAAAAATATTTTTTTACTATAATAATACTGTTATTTATTTATTTGGTCACACTTTATTTTAAGCTCCAGTTCTTATTAACTAACTATTAACTATGACTTTGGCCTCAATAAACTCCTAATTACTGCTTATTAATAGTTAGCAAGGAAGTTGTTGAGTTTGAGTATGGGGTGGGGTTTATGGTCATCCAGAATAAGGCATTGCATGTGCTTTATACGTACTAATAAACAGCCAAAATACTAGTAATATGCATGCTAATAAGCAACTAGTTAATAGTGAGAATTGGTCCTTAAAATAAAGTGTTGCCATATTTTTGTTATGACAAGATTATGTAATTTTCCTTTTTTTCACTGTGATTTTTTGTTTGTTCCTAGTTATTTTTTCATATTTTCTGTAGTTATTGTTTTGCCACATGGAGTTCTGAAGAAGAAAATCATCCTTAAAGCATCTTAGATGTGAAACTAAAATAAAACTTGTTAGAAGACAGATGAATTACATACTGCAGTTTGACTTGTATCATGTTGTATTTCTGTAGAAGTTTATATCCACCTTATTTTGTAACACAGAAGTAATTTTCTGTAAATGTGTGAGACTTCAGTAGCTACTATATAAAAAGTAAATAACTTGAAGAATAACAAACTGCAGTAAATAGCAAAACTATCTGTGCTGCAAACCAGTGTGTTTATAATACCAACAATACAGTAAAATAATGAAAATAAATAAGAAATAATATGATATGAAGAAAAGAATGACACCAAAATCATCACACATTCAAGTTACAAACATCAGTGCCTGCTCATACATTAAAAGTAAGTAGTATACTTCTAAACATACAGTAGGGTGATGCTGGCTTACCGTCCTTTAGGACAGGCATCTGCTGTTAACCTAAAATATTAGTGTTGCATCTAGCATGAGGCGTGTAGTTAACAGAAAGTGGCCCCCGGCGATGCTCCTCAATGCAGAGCGACAGAGCTCACTCACGGGCTGAACCGGGGCCATGCGCTCATCAGGAATGCAGGGAGACTTGATGGGACACTTTTTTGGAAGGCTGTTCTAAAAATCAACTGTACTTGATATGAAAGAGTCTCCTCCTTAATATCTTGCAAATGATGTGGTCTAATCAAAAACACCTGAGGCACATCATCAGCTGGCAAACGAATTGGAAAATTAACCGAATAAATATTAAAATATCAAATGAAAAGAAGTGCCTGTGAAAGAAGAAAGCAAGAGAATGTACAAAATCAGCCATGCGATTCAGACAACTTCTTCCAAGAATAAAATACATATCTTATTCAGAGACATTTGGCTGGGCGAGTGGGCGTTGGTGTTTGATATGTATTTTGTGACATGCTGGGTACTTTCTATTTAGAAAAGATTTCTGGGTCACAATTTATTTTAAGGTCCAATTCGCTCTATTAACGAACCATTAACTATGACTTTTTCCGCAATAAACTCGTAATTCACTGCTTATGAAAAGTTAGTAAGGTAGTTGTTAAGTTTAGATATTGGGTTGGATTAGGGATGTGGAATATGGTAATGCAGAATATGTGCTTTAAATACCAATAAACAATCAATATGTTATTAATAGGCATGCTAACAAGCAACTAGTTATTAATGAGAATTGGTCCATATACTGTTAAAGTGTTACCGATTTTTGTTATAAACAAAATGAAGTACATTCACTATTATGTGCACAAAATGAAAGGAACTCATGTAAATTTCATGAACAAAATCAAGTTTAGAGTTGTGTGTATGAAATATAGTCCTGACTAATGCAACAGTTGTTAATCTTTCTGTTTATGAAAGCAAAGCCAAGGTCATAGGCAGTAGCGGGATTTGGAGCTAAACTCTGCAGGACACCGGTCCTCCAGGACCGAGTTTGGACAGCCCTGCTCTATAACATTATGTTGTGCTCCTATGCACATGATGTTCAAATATGTTGTGCTATGGCAGATGTGCCCAACCCTGCTCCTGGCGATCCAGGTGTGTTTGGTTAGAGTTGCAGCTGAACTTTGCAGGACAGTCGATCGCCAGGAGCAGGGTTGGGCACCCCTGTGCTATGGTATGCTGAGGAAATCTCTCTCACTCTTTGAAGGGCCTTTTTATTACAAAAATAGCTTTATGTGCCTTTTTCTGTTTGCTTAGAGGTATTTGTAAACTGCAGTAATAAAATTGCTTGAAATATTGCTTGAAAAACATATTTTAACACCATTTATTTTTGCACCAAATTATAGAGAGTAGTATGGATAAGGGTATCGATAAGCATCTTATCGGTAAAATATAAACGATACCAATCCCTACCCCAGAATCGATCAAGGGGGCCTCCCCAGGACCACTTGCTGAGGGCCCCCAAAATACTAAACAGGCCCCTGGTCATATGTCTGGGAATGCATGATCTGATAACATGGATACATGCAAAGTATTACATGCAATGCAAAGCACTTTGGACAAAGGTGACTGCTAAATGCTTAAATGTCAAATATTGTCATGAAATACAAGCATTTGTGTCACATACTTCAATTAAGTCTGCACTCATACCCTCTTAAAAATAAGGCTTCTTTATTGGCATCTATGGTTGCATGAAGAATCTCAGATATCATTGCTCAAAAGGTTCAGTGGAAAACAAAATCTTCAGACTATTAAAAGGTTAAAAATGTTCTTTTAAGAACTGTCCACTGGAAGGTTCTCTCGGAAACAAAAAAATGGTTCTTTAATGCATCGCTTCCAAAACCCATTTGGGAATCTTTACTTTTAAGAGTGTAGTTTGGTCACTCTGTCCACATTCTGCACTCTGATTGGTAGTTTCCATGCTGCATTGCTGCAGATGCACATCAGTTTGAATCCAGCTCAATATTATAGCATCAGCACCAGTCTCCTTCACTCATCTCAACTTTCATTGAAAATGAATGGATTCCGGTCACTTTGTCATTGAAAATTGCTGTCAGATTGCATGAACAGAGTCAATGAATCAATAATGCGAGATAATTAAAATGCTTGGGAAGTGGTTATTCTACAGTGAAGAGGGT
This sequence comes from Ptychobarbus kaznakovi, assembly GCA_027422405.1. Classification (NCBI taxonomy): domain Eukaryota; kingdom Metazoa; phylum Chordata; class Actinopteri; order Cypriniformes; family Cyprinidae; genus Ptychobarbus; species Ptychobarbus kaznakovi. Next base: position 17,584,726 of record CM049794.1, on the reverse strand, counting down.
CATTATTTAGCCCAATTTACCTTCCATTTGCAAAGTTTACAGAGAGCGGCCTTGCAGAGGTCCGGCACAGCTTAGAGATATTGAGATTCAGCTCACTATTAGCCGCCAGTAGTGCACTTTTAGTGTGCCTGCAAGGCTTCTGAACCAATTGACCTTCTTTCCCCCCTAAGCATCACCTTATCTTTAAGCAGAGCAGTCGAGTAGCACAGTTCACCTCCTTTTGCCTCTGAAAAGTTGAGGCTAAAACAAACCCTGATCGATTCCGCCGGTCTGTTAAAGTTTCCTTCTGCTCTCAGGTTAAGGATGGAGGAGCTCTTGCGGTTAAGCGTGGTAATAAAAAGCTTGCGGTAACCCTGGTGAGGGCCAGATCTCGACCCGACTCCCACAAACTCCTGAGCTAACATTTGTCTTTGGATTTCCATTGGGGCCACAGTACTTTCATGTTCTCTTTCACACTGCCTCCTCAACCGTTGCTAGAACCCGCCTCATTTTAGCTCGTAGAATATTAATAGAGAAAGGTAGGGGAAAAAAAAAAAAAAACTCCTTTGGGCTTCTGCAGGGAAGGAGGAGACCAGGACGCCTACAGAATATACATTAGATACTCTAATTTGACCCTTGTATTCAGTGTGAAAAAGACATTATGAGGCAGGAAAGCGTGGAACAAGACATCTAGTGTGTTTGTGTGATATACTTCAACTTAAATCCCACATGGGACGGGAAAGCGCTTGTTTTTTGTGTTTGAATGAACATGACAGTGATGTACATGCTCCTTTTGCGATGCCCTTACAGATATTTCCATGTATGCCTCTGCTTGTCTCGACATGCAGAGCGAGCCTGAAGCATTCTGGGTATATCAGACCGCTGAGACGCCACGCTGTGCAGCCCTGCTTCCATTCCTTCCTGAGCTCCATTCAGTTAAGCAACACAAAACGCTTTCAGATTCAAATCGCTCCATGACAAGCCACTTAGCCTGACAATAAGCGTTCCCCGCTCTTTTCTCCTGCATATAGCAGATAAATCATTAAAAACTTAGAGAGGTGGATGTGGAGAGAGAGAGAGGAGAGGGACTGGTGGATGCTGTACTGTATCCTTGTCTCAGATTTGGATCTCAGTCGTGTTAGGCAGTGTGACGTGTGTGTTTGTGTGCATACTGTACACTTATGGCATCAGATTACACACACTGAGGGCTAGATAAAAATAAAACCGACTACAGTATCAATAGGTTTCCCTGGTAGAATAACATATAAAGGAATAAGCGGTTTTAGGTATTTAAAAAGTGATACTAATACTAATAATAAATAACTAGCTACTGTACCTTAGCTTAAAGTTTTTATGTAAACATTTCTATCGGCTCCAGATAATTTATGTTTGTTTAATTGGCATTGGTATACACTACCATTCAAATGTTTTTCAAATTACTGCTGCATTTAAAACTGTAATAAATAAATAAAAATCAGTATATTAGAAGGATTTCTGAAGGATCATGTGACACTAATGACTGGAGTAATGATGCTGAAAATTCAGCTTTGCATCATAGGAATAAATTACTTTTTAAAATATATTCAAATGGAATACACTTATTTTAAATTGTAATAATATTTCACAAAATACTGTTTTACTGTATTTTTTATCAAATAAATGCAGTCTTGGTGAGTATAAGAGACTCCTTTCAAAAACATTTTAAAAACGTTACCAAATCCAAACTTTTAAACAGTACAGTAGTGTATAGTTCATCTAAAAAATAAATTAATATTGTCAATGATATTTAATATTTTAAGTTGTTCACCCTCATGTAGTTTCAATCTGGTATGAGTTTTGGTGATGATGGAACACAAAGAAGAAACTTAGTAGAATGTTCATGCTGTTCTTTGCTTACAATGAAATTAATGAGGACTGTATCTGTAACCCCCCCCCCCCTCTCCAAATAAAATACATTATTACATTCTATATTGGTCAAATCAAATATGCCATATATTTGATTAGACCAATGTGCCATATGCCACATATCAGTTGCATAGTTTAACATAAATTATGCTCATTTGGTTATTTTGTTGACATGTGATGATAAATGAGGGTTTATTTTAATTTTATGGTGAACTATTCCTTTGATCTGCAAGTGCCATTTTGACTTCTTCATAGGCTAAAATTCTAATAAGTGGCCAGCATTGAATATGAAATTATTTTGTATTTTTTGGGAACAATCTGCAGAACTGCAGTGTGTGGAATTTGATTTCAACGTGTTAAATGCAGTAGAGAATAGTACTATATTATTTAAAGTAAGCCAAAGGCATCAGTGCTGCACAGACCTGAACAGGCGTTCTGAATCTGTGTGGGTCTGGTGATAAGGGATACATAGAAGAAATAAACAAAACATAAACCCTGACCTCTCTGCTTACCCCCTGAAGTGAAACACACTCATTATCATGCGCACACTAACAGTTCAGACGGACCTCCGCTACTTCCAGAAGCATTGCTATGGCAACATCGCACGTCTGCTCATACAACTACACAGGTCTCTCTCTGTGACGGACACGTTCAGAGGAGGCTAAAGCCAGACTCACAGCAGGATCTCAGAATCCTCTTTCTCATTTGTATGTTTGTGTTTACATGTGTAAGTCACAGTACATTAGTTCCAGGTCTCTGTTAACAGCGTGTCAAAGTGCGCTCTCACCCAGCTTGACTTCCTTCATCTCTCTATTATTAGATCTTGACCCACACATCCATCCATCTCTCGCTCGCCCTGTGCCCGCTCTTCTCCATCACCCTGACTGCTCTACCTTTTTTCATCATCAATAGCAAAATAGCCCTGATCTACTGCTGCCCTAGAGGAAGAATCCAAGCAAACATTGAACAGACACCATCCACTATCCTGTCCAACCGAATCCATCCATCGCCTCCCACGTCAGAGTTCATTTTAAAATACCATTATTTATTTATTACGATTATCGGTAACACTTTAGTATAGGGACCAATTCTCACTATAACTAGTTGCTTATTAGCATGTCTATTATTAACATATTGTCTATTTATTAGTACTTATAAGGCATATATTCGGCATGACCATAGTCTACATCCCCAATCCTACCCAATACCTACACTTAACAACTACCTTACTAACTATTCATAAACAGCAAATTAGGAGTTTTTTTAATACAAATGTCGTAGCTAATGATTTCTTAATAACGAGAATTGGACTTTAAAATAAAGTGTGACTGAATTATCTAAACTAATACCACTAATAGCCGGCTGCTGGAAAGTTTTTTAGGATTGTGTCGTGTCCAACAATTTCAGGAAAAATCCCAGTATGATTTAATGCTAAAAAAGTGAAAGGTAAAGAAAAAGTAAAACAGACAAACAAACAAATACATATAAATAAATAAAGTTAACAAAAGGGAAACATATTAAGACTAGAATTTGAGAGGCTTGAAACAAACAAACAAATAAAGGAAAAATATTAAGACATAATCAATATTGAAACATTAAAATGTTGTAAGTTTGATGTTTTTTCTCAAGCATATTGTCAGGATTGTGGACTGTTTTGTGTGTTTTGCTCCCCATGTGTTCCCCGTGACCCAGTTTTTCCCTCATGTTGATTGTTAATTTGATTCCAGGTGTGTCTCGTCGTCTTCCCCAATTATCCTGTGTTTAAAAGCCCCAGTCTTTCTGTTAATGTTCGTCATGTCCGTGTGTCTCCAGCCGTTTCCTGTGTGAAAGCCCCTTGTTTGGATTATATCAAAGACTGTTGAAATTGATTCGTCGTCTCCTCGCTCCTTCCATCACAGATTGTGACACCTATATTTTCTGACAACTTTGTTCAGGGTACATCATTTTTTTATTTTCATAATTCCCATGATCATATTTTTTATATTATGATAAATAGATGTGAAAAAAATAATGTCTAAACTTAAGTAAATTTAATATATATAGAAAAACCCAAAGCACATATACAGATATTCAAGAGAAATAATGCACAAAAGATGAAAAAGGGTTTTCAAGCATCAAAACAATGTGTATTACAGCTTTTAATTGTTGTGTTTGTTTTTAATAAATTAGAAAGTGTACTGTTTTACTAAATAGTTTTTTTCTGCTCCAAAAAATAAATAAAATTAATTTCATAAATTTTTACCATGATTTACAGAAAACAACCTCTAAAATGTAATTCAGTGTAACAGTCTTGTCAGGCATATTTACCACTATATCAGAATCAGTTTATGATATATTAAAAGACTAATTAGTTTTACCCCCAATATTACTTACTCTTAACTTTTTAATCTCATTTTGGCCAATTGTCAGCAAGAATTCTGAAATGATATGCTCGTTTATACATACAAGACAGAATATGTTCTGTATGCTGTATGTTTTTTTAATTTTTACATAAATATGAGTGTTACACTGAATGACTTAACCCACATTTTGACATGTTATTCTCCCCAAAATAATTTGAAACCTTAAAAGTAGACACTTTGCTTGCATTTAATTTAATTCTATGTATATAAAATCACTTTTGTAACATTTCTTTTGATGCAGATATTTAAATGTCTTTGACTCATATATTCATATGGGTCATATCTATGCACAGTATTGTAACATAATGTGCATAAAACATAAAATAACCATGTGCCTTTGTGAGAGAACTATGAAAGCATAACTAGGATTTTATATATTGTAGATGTTGTCCAATAAAACATTTGTATTCGCCTGTATTGCTGAATAACAGTAGTTATTGCTATAATAGAGTAATTCATAGGAAAAATGGGCCCTGTTTGAAATGCAGACCATTAGGAACAGGAAGGTTTTCCAAAAGCTATTAAGATGCATTCTCTTAGGATAAACCACATAATAATCTGGAGACGTGTGTTTGTGTCTTCCAGACACATGCACCCACTCACAGCTCTCATATTATGTTTTTCACATGTGCGGCCCACTCTTTCCATTCATCTGACCATGTGAGTTATAGCTGTGCGCTTTCTTTTGCGAGGTGTTGCGCTGGAACAAGGAAAGAGGAAAAAGAGAGAAAGCATCGCTCTTTTGAATAAATAAAGATGAAGGGAAGATCAAAGGAGAGGACGCAGTAAGTCAGCTTACGGACGCTGCGGTTAATAGATGAAAGCACGACTGGCTCTCATACATGCTGTCTGTTTTCATTCATCCGGCCAGTCCTCTCATCTCCTGACAACAAGCTCAAGCACTCTGCCCAAGCTTTGCTTCACTGCTTAGACTCTCACCCTAAAAATCAGCGATCCAACTGAAAATCTTGCTAAAAAAATATTTCTACATTTTCTGAAGAACTGTGAGTTGCACTTGCATGTGCAAAGGTGGCTTTCACTATGCCAGTGTGTCATGTATTTTACAGTATGATGCCATGCAGTTGCTAGGGTGCTCTGGATGGTTGCTAGTATGTTCTTAGAGGTTGCCAGGGTGTTGCTAGAACACCAACTTTCATTGCATTGAGTTTCAGCATACAAAAAAGCAGTCGTGGACAGTAACAACGCATTTCTACTTCGCTTCTGTGCTTAAGTATATTCTTAAAGTATCTGTACTTTATCTGAGTATTTTTAACTTTTACTTCACTTCATTACAAAGCACAAGATTGTACTTTTTACTCCGCTTAATTTCTTAAAAACATGCCATTCCTTGTTATATTCAACTGATCCATTCAGAGCGAGTCTCCAGTTAGCAATTCAGTGAACACAAGTCTGACTCAAAATTAGCCAAGAATGTGAAATCCTCTGCGCTTGTGTGTGCGTACAACTGCTGTGTGAAAAGTAAGTTACTACTTTCAGAATTTTAGGATTTATTACTTCACGAGAAAATCTTTTGTCATATCATATACAAACAGAAACTTAAATGTCTTCACAGCAACCCGTCAAAATAAAAGTTTGGTTTAACTTGAAGAAACCATGACAGAAATATACTTATTGTAAAGATACCACTACTACTAATATTTTTTTTTAATAAAATCAATTAATTTTCATTAAAAAAAAAGTATTCAAATTGAATACAGAAAATGTATTGAAAAAATAAAACAGATTTCATAAAGCCTTAACATTACATTTTTGTTAGACTTTTAATAAATTGCTGTTAAATTGTGTAAGTTTCATGATTTCAATTAATTAGTCATGCTTTTTGATTAATACAAATTAATTTAACCATTGAAAGAGTCTAGAAAAATGGAAATAAATGGAATCCAGAAAAAGTAAAATGGAAAAACTTTGAGAATATTTGGGAAAAAATCTAATGGATTTCATAGGGCCCTAAATCTGTTATTTAAATGTTTGAACTTGTTTGCACACATGAAGTATCAGTAAGCTATTTATAATATTACTAGTAATATATTTTAATGTTTTGATAGTGTATGACAAACCAGCCCGATCTCACTACAATTTATACATGTTTTAAGAGTTGGCTAATTCGTACTAAGTCGTACGACCTTACTTACGATTTGCACAATTCGTATGAATTTGTACGAATGACCTACACCTAACCCCGCCCTTAAACCTACCCAACACTGGGGTGTAGGCAAATCATACAAAATACGAGTGAGGTCGTACGAATTCGTACGAATTAGCCACCTTGTAAAATACGTACGAATTGGTCGTGAGATAGCGTTGGTCCAGCTCCTTCCTCCAGGTATTTTGAGCAGTAGAATTATATCAAATATATAATATAAAATTATGAAATTGAAAAGGAGTACTTAATACTTTTACTGGAGAAATATTTATTAGGGTATCTGTACTTGTACTTAATTTGAGAACTTTGTCCAAAACTGAAAAGTACTACGGTAATACAATGTACAATACCACAGCACTCTCTGCCGCAGTAACGGCAGCCAGACAGTCTTGTTTTGTTGTAATCTATTTTATGGTGCAGCTAGTCAAGTTTATTTAGTGTGAACTGTGCAGCACAATGAGGAACAGCATATTTGAGGCAGCAAGATAGCTTGTACATTACCAGTGATTCAATTGTGAGCATGTTGAGAGCCGCAAACAGTATATTTTTTTTAAATTACTGCAATCTGTTGAAAGCATCTCATAATAATATACTGTAGATTGTGCTCACGGTGGCAGCTAAATATGAGCACCTACATCTGTCAGCAGTTTACTGGGAAACCGCTCACACTGATGAAGCAAAAACATAAACGAGAACAACTTAATAACTAAAAAATATGGGCCTTGTGAAATACTGAGGCAGGCTTGATGAAGTTAAACACATCTGTAAAACCTGGCACTGTAAAAGCAGTGAGACGCGTTTGGCAGATGAGACGCACATATGGGCTGAACTGAGCCAGACACATCCATGCGGTTCAGGATGGGTTTGGGTTGAACAGTGTTATGAGTGTTTTAGTGGGACAGATGCGGAGAAGGGGATATCTTCAGTGGCCAAAGAGAGGGTGGCAGTTATTTTCAATTTATTTAGTGGCTCTATTAAACACTTATCTCGTGTGTGTGTGTGTGTGTGTGTGTGTGTGTGTGTGTGTGTTGTGCGTGCGCGCGGTGAAACACAGAGTGGGATGTGTTGGGTTTCTGTCACACATCATTAATCAGTGTGAGTGTGTTTTCCTAGTGAACGAGGATGTGACAAGCGTTGACTGCAGGACACGCCTCAGATATGACACATTTTCACACACACAACTTTCACTGCAAGCTTTGCTAATACTCAATAGCAGGGGTGAGAAATCCTAGGCGGTGCTTGTAAAATATATTAAATATTACACATAACTGAGTTTATAGGCTATATAAAGGAATGTTTAAATTTATATTTATATATTTTGGATGAACAAATAGCATTGAAATCCTCTCTCTTTCTGGAAGACATACGAGTATATTAAAGAGATCGTTCACCTACAAAACAAAAATCATGTTATCATATACTCACCCTCATCAGCTTTATGATATTTTACATCCCGCGCAACACAAAAGCAGCTATTTTGAAGAACGGTTCAGCTGTTTTTGTCTATATAATGAAAGTCAATGGGCTGGACAACACTGGACTTTCATTGTATGTAATACATACACAATTGCATACACAATTATAAAACACAACGCCTTTTGGAGGGCTAATGTTAGAGAAATGAACATTAAATTCACGGGCAACAGCTCTGGTGAAGATTCTGCAGTCAGCATGCAATTGTTCGCTCCCCAAAACTTGTGACATATGTGGCATTGTGCTGTGTGATAAAACTGCTTTTAGTGTGGCCTTTTATTGTGGCCAGCCTAAGTCACACCTCTGTAATAATCATGCTGTCTAATCAGCATCTTGATATGGCCACTCTGTGAGGTGATATAGATTATCTCAGCAAGGAGAAGTGCTCACTAACACAGATTTAGACAGATTTGGAACAATATTTGAGAGAAATAGACCTTTTGTGTACATAGAAAAAGTCTTAAGATCTTTGAGTTCAGCTCATGAAAAATGGGAGCAAAACAAATGTGTTGCGTTTATAATTTTGTTCTGTATATGAAACACTGAGACATTTTTCAAAGTATCTTCTTTTGAAAACGACAAGAGAATGAGTAAATGCAGACAGAACTATAATATTTTGGGTGAACTATCCCTTTGACTTGTTACTTTCCATAAAGAGTAACAATGTAATGTGATTAGTTACTTTGGTAACACTTAACAACTAGGTTCCATTAGTTAACTTTAGATAATAATTAACTAACATTAACTAACAATGGACAGTAGATTTGTTAAAGTATTTACTAATCTGAAAACGCTGTTTATTGTTAATTCATGTTAGCTCAGATCCATTAAATAATATTAACAGATACAACTTTTAATTGTAATAATGCATTAGTAAAGGTTGAAATTAACATCATCTGAGATTAATAAATGCTTTGGAAGTATATTAGTTTGTGATACTTTTTATACGGAGTAACACAATATTGTAAATCTTTTTAAAGTAGCGTTTCCCAGCAGTTTTTGTTATTGTACACACATAGTTCGCACATAACTCATTTTGTATGTGTGTGTGTTTTTGATTTCTGCTAAATAGACCTCATGTTCTGGAGGAAACAAAATCTGTGCTATTTCTTTCGCTCTCTTTTTCTTCCCACAGGTCAAGTCATCTTCTCCCTTTTCTTCTTTTTAAAGAGAATGTGTTGCTACGAATCAAACACACAACAAGTCCATAGCAGTGTCAGTGTAAGACGTCCACTTTCTCTGTGCACACACACATACTGTTTGACAACTTCTCAATCGATTGTTTTTTTGCTCTTTCTCTCCGTGATCGGACATGACAGACGCCCTTTGCCTCCCACACTGGAGAAACAGATGCCGGAGAGAATCAAAGCGCCCTCCGCTCTGACATCCTGCTCTCCACTGCCTCACACTTCCTCCACACTTCTCTCACTCCATGCATTCTTAGGTCTCAGAGGACAGTATTAGTTTAGTGTACATATGCTATCTAAGCTCCTAAGTTGAACAGATGCTGAATAAAGGTTTGTTTTACAAGGCCAGCTTTTTGACTATAAGCAAGGCTGGTCAAATAGAGCTTATTCTAGGCAAGAATCACTCATTTTCGAAGAGAACCGGTCATCTGATCTGACCGACCATATTATTGTTTTAAGATGACCAATTGTGGCACGTTTATCTGAAATTGATGCTGTCAAGATAATAGACTAGAATTCAAGTAATTGCAAGTTATCAAGAAACACATCTTGATTTCTAAATTAAAATTTCATTTTTAGAGCATCAATTCAAAAATGTCAGGGTGATGTACTAATATCATAATAGGAAAAAAAAATACAATTGTGTAAAAAAAACTTTAATAAATAATTTGGATTAAGTCCTTTTTTTGTTATTATTTCTTAGAAACAAAAAAGCAGTGAAGCTTTTTTAAAGTATTAATATTTGAAGAACAAAATTGCCTGTCAAGTCATGTGGTGTGACCAATATGCAATAAAAAAGAAAAGAAAAAGGAAAATGTTATCAAATTCAGGACCCTTGCAGACCCATTTGACTGTGTGCCAAGGTCATTAGGTCAAATATCATTTTTATGACAAGGCAAGGTTAGTTCAAGTTGCAAAAAAAGACATGAATTTGTATTTGACAGTTACACAATATGAATGAAAATTTCTTGAGTTTTTTAATTTTTTTGAAAATGGTATAAAGCATTCAAAGAGTAGTTCCTAAGAACTTAGCACGTGCATTTTATGCAAAATTATGAAAATATTGCTCCCTTTCTTTATCTTAGACACTCCTGACCCACAGAAACCGAAACAACATAGTGAAAAATATGTGCTGACTTTGTGGTCAAATTGTTTCAACTACTAAAAAAGCAATTCATACAGACTATTTTATGAACATAATTCAGCATAAAAAGTATGTGGACTTTCAAATACTTACAGCAATGAACTTCACGACTGGCAAATCCAGCATCCGTTCTCAGAAGCACTTACTGTTTGTATAATATGTCACTGCACATTTGTGATCGCTCTTTCTCTCCCGATTATATTTAGTAAAGATTTAGACTCTACGACCAGACTAAGGCAGGTTTCTACCTCCTCTAACACAGAGGTCTGAGGCTTAGTGAGAATGACAAGGCTCGTTCTCTATATCTCTCTGTGTCTGTATGTGTGTTCTGAGGCTTGTGGCAGCACTGGGATCAGGGATTTTGGTACATCACCAAAGGAGCAGTCAATCACTTGAGAAATGTGTGATTAAAAGGACAACCGCCCACAGCGGCGGTTTAGTCTGTGGATGTGCGTGTTTGCGTGCCTGGGTGAGAACGAGGGAAACGTACACGTGTGGGTGGAGATGTGGGAACCAGACAGGATGCATTTGATGGAGGACACAAAGATGTGTATGTTCAATGTTTGCTTGGGAACTGTTAGCTAAAAATGATAAAATAGCACAGCCAACATAACTCCGTTCGGCCTTAGGACACTTAAACACATGCACTGTTGGTTGCTACTAATTTCTTGACTTCTTTGAGGATGGTGTGCTACAAAGAAGAAAAAATTCTTGCAAACTGAACCAAAAAAACAACAATAAGCGATAGGGATGTGGCAGTATAGTACAAATGCTTTAAAGAAATTCTTATCCATCAGTTTCTCTAATGTGTAAGTGTCCTGACCATCTCTCTGTACTCGAGAGGGAGGAAGTGGAAATCCCAATTCACAAATGATCAATTTTTCCACTATCCATAAACAGATTAGCAGCTCTCCATGACAGACCGCGGACTAAAGTCTCTCATGTTCAACACGTAGCTTTCCATCCCGATTAAATTCAGAGCAGGAACGATTACTTACATCTGTAGAGCAAATACTCCAGGATTCACTTTGTGTTTAAAAAGTCATGGAATTTAAACCTCCATTTGGAATAATTTAAATGTAAAAATGTGGCAGAACACTGAAGTTACAAAATATATTTTTAAGATCAGAAATGGGACACCTACACATTCAGTTATCATGTACTCACCCTTATGTCACCCAAACCAATACGACTTGCTCTCTTCCATGTGTCTTCCATGTAGCAAAAAACATTTTTTTTTATGTTTTTTTATTTTGCCAGACAATACTCTGATCACTTTTGAAAAACTAATGGAAGTGATTGAGGACTGAGGCTGTAAGTTTCAAAATTCTGAAAGTTCTGAATTAGGGGTGTCGTATACTCTTTAAAAAATTTTTTTTATGTAAATAAAACAAACATTATTGTAGGATGTTTTACAACAGGGGTGTCAAACTCAGTTCCCGGAGGGCCGGAGCCCATCAGAGTTTAGATGCAACCCTAATTAAACACATCTGATCCGGCTAATCAAGTCCTTCAGGCTTATTTGAAAACTACATGGTTTGTGTGTTGGAGCAGGGTTCGAACAAAACTCTGCAGAGCTCCGGCCCTCCATGAACAGAGCTTGACACCCCTGTTTTACGAAAAACAAACAAAAAAAAATTTCAGTCTTTATTTTCTATATTTTATACTAGCAATTACTGGGTGAACATTTGTTTCCTAGCTTTTTTGAAGAACATTTTAAGCCAGTATAACAGTATTGGCGATAAGTATATATTAAACAAATTAAATACTAAACATATGATAATATCATTATTAAACATAAAAAATAGATTTGGTAAAAAAGACCGAATGTGAGACACTCCAGTCTGCAATGAACAGTAAGATTTAGACGTTTTTGTGCAATTATGGTTGAAAACTCCAACTTGGAGTGTAATTCATTAGCCAAAAAAGGAAAAATACACTCAAAAAAAGCCTTTTTAGAAAAAAATGATTTATGCATGCTGTTTAATTAATGGTAAAACTACATCAAATTGAATTGAATTGAATATCCCTTACGTATTTTAATTGAATTATTGAACAATCCTTAATCAACTATTCAATTAAAATACATAAGGATTATTCGAATCAATTTGATGGAATTTTTATATTAATTAAATTGCCTAAATCTAAATAATAAAACAATTGACAGCACTATTTATTTATTTATTTATTTTAAAATTCTACAGATATTTTCATGAATTCATAAGGCCATGATAATTGTGTGAAAATCTGATATAGTGACAACCCTGCTCTGAAATACAATTTAATATATTCTAGATTATGAAAACTGACAGTAAATGCCGTTTGTTTTTCACATGAAAATATCTCTGAAATCAACCCGAAAACTGCAAATGCCTGTAAAAACAGGGCCCAGTGTACTGTATTAACATGAAGGAATTATCCATATTGATTATTTAAGTGCGTTTAATCTGTATGGCACAAAAACACCAGCACCTTTTCTGCTTTTCTACAGGAATGAAAGAAAGGCATATGGGTTTTATACAGCACAAGGAGAGGGAAATTATGGCAAAACCTGTCATTACAGCATGAAATGTCCCTTTAAATGTTTTTCAAAGCAACACTATCACGCACATACCTCATATGCATACTGCGTGTGAATATGGATCTGACAGCGCTGTAACAGCTCTCGCTCTCTGTCATGGGATCCTGTGAAGAGATTTCATTACTGACCGACCACTGAAGAAGTGTCTCTCTTATCGTCAGCTGTCAAACTCAATCATCTCCCTCCACATGTGTGAGTCTGTGTGTGTTTTAATGATCTGTCATAGTCCTGGGCTCTGCACTACAAGGAGCTGCGGAGAAAACTAATTACAACACACTCCATGTTCTCCTCAATCACAAAAGTGTGAAATATTAATCCAGAGGCGGCACAAAGAGCCTTTCATCTTATTATTGCTGTATATTTCATTATTTCATTTCTCTTGCTCATGAAACAGTTTTGAAGGTTCAGGGAGGTATGGCTCTGAAAGAGAACACACACGCACACACTGCTAGGATTTGATATTTGATCTAACAGTAATTATTATAAAATAGCAGATAATAAAATACCACTTCAGAATTGTACAATGAAATCAATGGAGGATCAGTAATTTTCTGTCATAATAATAAAAAAGACTGTACAAAATGAGGAAAAAAGAATCAATCAAAAAGGTATATATATATATATATTTTTTTTTTTGTAATATATATAAAATATTGTGAATATATAACTACTATAGCAGTCTAATATAAATAAACATAACTTTTTTATTTGATTTTTAGTGCCATATTAGAGAAAGGTGTTTTAATGTAATATTGTTTTGATTTTGTAAATCCATCTCTCACTTGTTCTCTTTTTCTCTCCAAGCACAACATCTATTCACCCTGAAACATCTATTTCATCCTCACCTCATATTAACTCATAGACAAACTAAAATGATCTATATATACACATTCACTGGTCACTTTATTAGGTACACCTAGCTAGTAACGGGTTGGACACCCTTTTGCCTTCAGAACTGCCTTAATTCTTCGTGGCATAGATTTAACAAAGTGTTGGAAACATTCCTCAGATATTTTGGTCCATATTGACATGATAGCATCACACAGTTGCTGCAGATTTGTCGGCTGCACATCCATGATGCGAATCTCCCGTTCCACCACATCCCAAAGGTGCTCTATTGGATTGAGATCTGGTGACTGTGGAGGACATTTGAGTAAAGTGAACTCATTGTCATGTTCAAGAAACCAGTCTGAGATGATTTGAGCTTTGTGACACGGTGCATTATCCTGCTGGAAGTAGCATCAGAAGATGGGTACACTAATCATAAAGGGATGGACATGGTCCGCAACAATACTCAGGTAGGCTGTGGAGTTTAAACGATGCTCAATTGTTACTAAGAGGCCCAAAGTGAGCCAAGAAAATATCCCCCACACCATTACACACCACCAGCAGCCTGAACCGTTTAGACAAGGCAGGATGGATCCATGCTTTCATGTTCTTTACGCCAAAATTCTGACCCTATAATCTGAATGTCGCAGCAGAAATCGAGACTCATCAGACCAGGCAACGTTTTTCCAATCTTCTATTGTCCAATTTTGGTGAGCCTGTGTGAATTGTTTCCTCCGTTTCCTGTTCTTAGCTGACAGGAGCGGCACCCGGTGTGGTCTTCTGCTGCTGTAGCTCATCTGCTTCAGGGTTCGACATGTTGTGCGTTCAGAGATGGTATTCTGCATACCTTGGTTGTAACGAGTGGTTATTTGAGTTACTGTTGCCTTTCTATCATCTCTAACCAGTCTGCCCATTTCTGACCTCTGACATCAACAAGGCATTTTCATCCACACAACTGCCACTCACAGGATATTTTCTCTTTTTCAGACCATTCTCTGTAAACCCTAGAGATGGTTGTGTGTGAAAATCCCAGTAGATCAGCAGTTTTTGAAATACTCAGGACCAGCCCGTCTGGCACCAACAACCATTCCACGTTCAGTAACTTAAATCCCTTTCTTCCCCATTCTGATGCTCGGTTTGAACTTCAGCAAGTCGTCTTCACCACATCTAGATGCCTAAATGCATTGAGTTGCTGCCATGTGATTGGCTGATTAGCAATTTGTGTTACCAAGTGATTGAACAGGTGTACCTAATAAAGTGGCCGGTGAGTGTGTATATATATATATATATATATATATGTGTGTGTGCTTAGGCTTAAGGCACTTAGAGTATAATCATATTGGCCAAATATGACAGTGCAGAGAGTTGAGGAACCTGCTATAGTCAGAATGTCTTGAAGTTTTTGATGAAAACATTCCATGATTTGTATCCATATAGTTAGTTTCAAACGGTTTGAAGGTCAAAGTTACAGTTTCAGTGCAGCTTCAAAGGGCTATAAACGATACCAGACGATGAATAAGTGTTTTATCTAGCCAAACGATCGGTCATTTAAAAAAAAATAACAATAAATGTATATGCTTTATAAACACAAAAATGCTCGCCTGTTCTGCGATGCGCGTCCCAGACTTACCGTTATACGTAATAATGTTGAAAAGGTCACGCTTGACGTAGGCTCCATCTCATCTTCTCATCCAAGTTCAAAATCGTCTGACCTCGTTGTTTTACTTCGTAAACTCGTTGAGTTATAACTCCCTTTTTTGTAAACTGTGTTTGACTTCGTATTTGCACGTTCAACTTGTAAACACTGACTCGGTATTTCCGCCTACGTCAAGCGTGACCTTTTCAACGTCATTACGTTGAAAAGCTTACTATTTATCCTTGATGCAAAAAACTGCTGTAGTTGCACTAAAACTGATTTTTTTTAGCGTTTCATCTTGAGTCTTAGATGTATTGTGCTGTTGTGTCTGGCTTCACCATAGTAACAAACAAAATAAAATCAAAAGATAGATTAAACAATCACAAAAAGATTAAACCACGATTGGAAACACTGCTAGGGCTTCTTGGAATGCCAGACATGAGCTTGCTATCAATAAATTCAAGCTAAGAGCCGTGCAGTGGAACACAATGGATTTTCTAACATGCACCTGACTGCATATTGTACGTATATTTTGAGTGAAGATCTTTTTCCATGTGCAAAACGTGTTCATAGTATGGTGTACACTGCAGCTACATCCATGCAGGATGAATTTGTGTCACAATTGGTTAACGGCTAAGCGTGTTGATGAACGCTGTCTTTCTATAGTCCTTGGGCTATTGATGAAGTCATTATTTATATGGCGGGCAGTAAATCTGAGACTTGAGGCTGTGGGGTTAACGCTTCTGCCATTACCCACCTATTCATCATCTTTAATCTGTGCCTTGTGGAGCGCTCTCTCTCTCTCTCTCTGTGTGTGTGTGTGTGTGTGTGTGTGTGTGTGTGTGTGTGTGTGTGTGTGTGTGTGTGTGTGTGTGTGTGTGTGTGTGTGTGTGTGTGTGTGTGTGTGTGTGTGTCATGATGTGGTTATGAGGACACAATTTGTATAATGACATGGGTATGACATAGGTATTACAAGGAGAAGGTGATTTATGAGGACATTTTCAGTGTCCCCATAATTTAAAACGCTTATAAATCATACAGAGTGAGTTTTTTGAGGGAAAATAGAAATGCACTGTCTCCTGTGAGGGCTAAGTTTAGGTGTAGGGTAGGTGTAGGCAAAAGCACATACGGTTTGTACAGTATAAAAACCATTACGCTATGGAAAGTCCCCGTAAAACCATAAAAACCAACATGTGTGTGTGTGTGTGTGTGTGTGTGTGTGTGTGTGTGTGTGTGTGTGTGTGTGTGTGTGTGTGTGCATGCGTTTGCATGTGATTGGTTAAGTCTAGAAGTGTTGGTGAGATTGGCTGGTCTCCAGAGGCTCAGTGAAATGCCAGCTAAATGACAGACAGGATTATGATGTATAGAGAGAAAATGTCAGCAAGGACATGCCATGAGTACAGATAGAACTGTATATAAAAAGAAAGAAAGAAAGAAAGAAAGATTAAATTAAAACATAAACAAGAAACAAAAGTCAAGAAAGATTGATAAAAACAAATGTAAAAAAAGAACAAAAACAAACATAAATAATGAAAATGAACAAAATTCATAAAGAAAAAGAATGAAAGCGAAAACAAATGCAAATGAAAACAAAAATAAAAACAAGCAAACAAACTAATGAACAATAAAAATGTAAGTGAACAAACAAAAGTAAATGAAAGAATGAAGGCAATTGCAAACAAAAAACAAGAGAACATAACTGAAAAACATATCAACAAAATAAAAGAATGATAAAACAAATAAACTAAACAAATGAGAGAAAGAAAAAAGAACTGAAATGTAAATAAAAACAAAAACAAGTGAACAAACAAATGAATTACAACAAGTGAATGAAAAGAATGCGAATGAAAGAGAAAAATAATGACAGAATAACGTATGCAAACAAAAACACAAACAAACAAATTAACAAATAAAAAGAATGGAAAAGAAAGAATGAACAAAGACAAACATGCATAAACAATGAAAAATTTAAATAATTATCACAAAAAAGATGACAAATAAGCAACAAAGAGCAAACAAAGGGCAAACTATTAAAAAAAAACAAATGAATCGACAAAAATAATGAACGTGAATTAATGAACAATGAATAAACAAAAAAATAACATCTCCATGACTGAAATTTTACGCCTGCTTTACTATCTATACACTCATATACAGTCTGTGATTCAGAGAATAAGACTCCTTCTGCATTATGTTCTGCTTAACATAATGTTGTATGAGAATACATATGGGAATATTATAGAGGCCCAGCTTTGATGACACACGCACCTCTGTCACTCTGCCTACACTGCATATTAATCCATGTCTTTAACTACAGCCATTATACAAACACTCAAACTCAGCAGAACTCCCAGCCTACTCTCTCATCTCTACCACCCATCATTCTGATACCATCCGCCCGACAACACCTGGGACATGATAAGTGTGTGCGAGAATGAGTGTTTCTTCTTTGTCAAGTCACTCAAACACTTCTGCAAACTCAGCAAAATCCACCTCAGTCCTTGGATCAGTGAAAAGCAGCAAAATTCAAACCAGCACCAGCGTACTCAATGACCTCTCCCCGCTCTCTTACACTGATCATGGATCAGCCAATGCGGCGGTTTAAACAAGCAGTAATTGGCCCTCCAGGGTGACTGTGCTCAACTGTAATCCTGTCTGCGCTGTGACTCATGACGGTGAGCGGCTGACCTGAGGTCAGTGAGGCGGCATGTAGCCAATTACTATACAGCACAAACTCAAATTAAAGACATGATCTGGAAACAGTGGTACTGCTAACAGGTGGTCAGCTCAGCGATGACACATTCAGTGCTAACAGCTCACTGATGTGCTTTTACCTGCCAAAATGAATGTAAATCAAGCATCAAGTAATTCATTGCAAGCATACATGTGATAAATACATAATCTATGTGCAAAAATGCTGCTAAATAGCCTACAAAATGTCTTTTCACTTTGTACACTTCTAAGAAAGTAGTCCAGCATTATTTGCTAAAGTGAAAAATAAAATGCTAAAGTGAAGAACTTTTGTTGTAATTAAAGGTGAATAATAAATATCAATTCTAAAATTCAAAGTAACCATATCAGTTACTAATAAATACATAATAAATACACATGCAATTTGTTCCCATATAGGAGCTCTTGATCGCTCATGTGAGTATTTGTATTGATGATGTAGTTAAGCATGCATAATTTAGTATTTTGCTAACAGTAATACTAGCACCGATTACTAGTAATAATTACTTGAAAACATTGTGTCTACTATTACTAAGAAAGATTAATAAATGCAAACAAAAACAAGAAATGTAATGAATAAAACAAATATGAAGAAACAATGAAAAAGAATGATGAATGACGAATGACAACTAATGTTGATAAGCTATGAAAAAGAAACAAATAATAAATAATAAATAAATATTGACAAATACAAACAAAAACAAGAAACCAAAGAATGAATAACAACAAATGTAGATAAACGATGCAAATGAAAGAAAGAAAGATAAAAAAATGCAAAAAAGAAAACAAACAAACAAATAAAATAAATGTGGATAAAAATGCAAATAAACAGACTAGAAAGAGAACAAAATATTAACAAATGCAAACAAACAAAACAAAAGAAAGAAAGAACAAACAAAGAAACAAACACAACCACATCCATAACAAATGTTTGGAGAAATGCAGACAGACGAAAGAAGTTCTATGAGTGTTTTGATAGCAAAAGTCCACAGCAAGCAACAGAGGCAAACAGCTGCCGCTAATGCTAATAGTTGCGTCTTTTGTCTGTAGAGGAATGTTAACCGTAACAACCTCTTTACTTGTTCTCCTTCAGCAAAACAAGTGGTTTACATTTTTAGGCTGATGTTTTTACCCCTACATTTACATCAGCACAGCATGTGTTTAGAGGCTCTGTCAGTGCGCACACATTCCTGAGGGTGCGCATATGTAAACACACACAAGTGGTAACATATTGAGCCCATCACATACACTTTCACCTGCTTTAACCCTATCCCCCAGCTCCCCCTTTTGCTGGAAAACTGTCCACCGGGGGGGGGTTAACCACTTTTGGCCGCAGATCTCCATCTAAATAAGGGTTCCTCAAATAATTCCCTGGAGGGCCAATCTGCTGCAGAGTTTAGCTGCAACCCTGATCAAACTCACCTACCTGTGATTTTCTAATGATCTTGAAGACTCTGATTAGCATGCTCAGGTGTGTTTGATTAGGGTTAGACCTAAACGCTGCAGGAATGTTCCAGATTTGAGGATCCTTGATCTAAACCCTGCTGCTAAAGCCAGTGCTAAGCTAAAGAGCCCTGGCGCTAGCCTATTGATATAGGATCTGCTTTCTGGGTGTGCTACCGGAGCACTAATGACCAGACTGATTAATAATGCATAGCGTAACCTCGTCCGCATCAGCCTAATTGCCATGATTTGTCGCTCCCAGCAGAGAAGGGCTTTAAAGTGAAATCCATACCCCAAGCGAGGGACACGGCACACACGACAGAACACGGACACACAAACACTTATCCAACACACCAAATGTGGCATGTGTAATTTCGTAATGAATCATTTCCAAGCCTATTTAATATGTGAAGGTCAATGGCATTATTTACTCACCCTCATGACCGGCTTTCTTATATGGAAACAGAAAGAGATATTTTGAAGAATGTGGCGTTCACCTTTTTCCATGAAATGACAAAAATCAGGTATTGGAGCTATCAAGTTTAAAAAAAACTTAACATTTTTAATTAACTTAACATTTTGACATCAACACTTGATTTTCTTTCTGTGATCATGAGAAATTCATGCACAAATTCATGCAAAATTTTACTTTTGAGTCAGATCTTGTCTATTATAGCCGCCAGCTTTTTGAAAAAGTTTCCAGTCATCACCAGAGTTTTTGCTGATTTTCACCCAAATTTCATGGCCCCCAGAATATTTAGTTGTATGGATATCTGAACATGCATCATATCAAAATAAAGATCAGACCCTCTATTTAAAAAAAATAAATAAATAAATGTATTCTTGCTTCAAGCATTGTTTTTTTAATCAACACTTGAATGTAGGCAGGTTTCATAAAAAAACAAAAAGCTGAGAAAATCGCATTTTTATCAAGTAGTACATCTGGACCATATTCAGTAATATTCTCAAAGCAAAGATGCAGCAGATGGCTTTCATCAGCACTCCCAAAGCTTACACAGTCCTTTACCACTTCCTGGATTGACTTTTCACTCGGTAACATTAGGCAGTTTTCATTTTAAATAAGGTTAGTGTTGATGATAGCATTTTTTTTATATGCATATGCTTACAAATGAGATTGCTCGTTTCTGCATCTTCCTTGCCTGTGTTTTTGATCGGGACATTCTAGACTCATTCAGGAGATGCGTAATAGCACCCTGTAGCGTATAACAGTGAAAACACGGAAACAATGGAAAATTCAATGTTTGGCAAGGAAGCATTGTCTCATGAATAATGGAAAATTCCGTGTTTGGTGGGGAAAGAGTTAGTTGGTTGATTTTGTTCACCAAAACCAGGTCTGAATGAATCATTTACAAACATTTTGAATCATTTGATCATTTGAATGAATTGATCTAGTTGCAAGTGTTTCTTGATTATTAGTGATTAATGGCTTAAATTTCCATCTGTTCCTCACAGAAGAAGACTCGGAATCCACCGAGCAAGTCATCTGAAACATTTTTATGATGCTTTTGTGTCGTTTCTGAAGATCCAACGCCTCTGTTCCCATTCATTGTTATTGCATGGAAAGCAGCTACCAGGACATTTTGCAAAATTTCTCCTTTCGTCTTCCCCAAAGTCATAAAGGTTTCTGTGATTAAATGATGACAGAATGTTCATTTTTGAATAAACTACCCCTTTAAGGAGAATGAGAAAGTGTAAAGACAGCAAAACGAAATAAGGGATGGAGAGAGCAAGAGGACGGAGTGGAGACAAACACTGAGTCTCCCAGGCGCCAGAAACAAGATCCACTCCCTACGGAGAGAGAGAAATAGAAAGAGAGAGAGACATTGGTAAGAAGCTCATCCTTCCAGATCCAGATTCATCTAGATACCAACTTTCCTTACTCTGTCTATTTTTCTCATCAGATGAGAGAAGCAGATATAAGTATGTGTCAGATATAATGTACTGTTCAAGGACAGAATTCACCCTCAGGTTATATTTTAGTGAAACTAATAAGACAACAACATAAGGCAAAAAGTGAGTGAAACAGCGCTTTCCGTTCTTGCTGTTTGAGACGCTACCTAGCTATGCTGGTAACACTGATGACGTAAACATACTGTGGTTCTGAGCCAAATAATACCATGTGAAAATGGGGAAGGGGTGGGAACGGATTTGGATTCGGACCAAGCAATTAAACCAAGTGTTTAGACAGCTTTGGTGACATACTTATTAAAGAATCTCCAAAAATACTCAAAGTATCATGTAATATTAGTCTAACAATTATGATTAAAATGTAAACAAACTATAAAAATGATTACCCTTGTGAAAAATACATTTGCTTAATAGTGTTGAAAGTGCACTTGTAGTGTACTTCAAATCTTAAATGTGTATTTAAAAAAACTGTAGATAATATAATATAAATTAAATAAAATGACAATTAAGTGAGTACACTTTCATGACTATGTTACTGAACACACTTATGGGTCTGTTTTAAAAGTGTGCTTTTTTAAGATGTAGCCTACTTAAGTAGGGCAAAAAGCACTAAAGTTCTGCTAATTGCATTTCATATAAATATAACAGTAATATAAGTAAATAACATGAAATCATGAGTCTGAAAACATCACAATCAGTTCATTCTTTTAAAGTGTTATTTCTGTAATAAGTACTCTTTTAAAAGTTATGCTACAAGTACTTCTTTTTCACAAAGGTATATTTGCTTGTAAAAACAGTGAAAGCATAATGTGAATGTGAGTGATGCGAATATGTGCTTTTACAAAAACCACATGTTCCCTGAAAACCACTGTAAAGTTTAATGCTTCTGAACAGCTGTATGCCGTGACCTGATAAGAGAGATCGAGAGCTCGAGAGAGTCATATCGTCAAACTGAAATAACCGCAATGAAAAAACCCACCTGCTCCCCTTTCTTCCCCTGCTCCATCTGTCTCCGTTCACCATTTCATTCTCACAAAAACAAAGCAGTAGTCCTCTACACCAGTGTTGCTAACATTAAGGAACAAGCTAGTGTTTCCAACATGTAGTAATGTAGCATAGCGCTACAGTATTGTTTTTAGCCTTAAAGTCAATAATCAAATCTGCTCATCCAAACATTAATATCATATCTAACACTGGTTTTAGTAGCTTTAATATAATTAGCTACTTTTATTAGTTAATAACTTGTCCTGTATTATATATTCCCAACTTCAGATTATGACTAGCTTGTAGCTTGACAAACTACAGTTTCAAATTATCTTCCCAACAGTCCCCGCTCTTTCTGAAACACTACAAAGTGATTTCATGTCAGATTTTCAATCCTTTTAATTCATTTTATTTTTAAGCCATCAACAGACTGTCACAGGGTGTAAGCTGATGAGGCAGACACCCTATTAGCCTCTGAGCTATTCTGGGATATCGGTTTAATCCATATGCTACACACATATCAGCTATTCATCCTTCTGTTATTAAGCTGTCACTACACCTAACACACTGTTAAACTTTGCTTGCTCATACCCTTCTCTATGGACACACACACATATATAGTGGATGGATAGTGCTGATGAAGCAGGCTGCTGACAGTAGGATGAATGCAGTGGCCTGTGGTGGGGATAGAGGCGAAGGTAAAAGGTGCTAAATCACATCTGTTTCGGTGCTTTGGGGAGCTTATGGATGAAACTCCCATCGCGGAACACATTCATTAATTTCCCTCCCCATCACCTCCCCGCGGCCGCCCTCAGCTGCCAAATTACACACTGTATGAATATGATACACACACAAACACACTCAGACTAACAGTGCTGATGGAGTCGTTGTATTTAGTTATTACAAATAAATAACCCATCAGGGCTGGAGTAGCTATTTGGACAAATAAGTTAGATGTTGTGAAAGAAATCACCATGGCTCATTTATTTGATTAAAAAACTTAATATTGTGAAATATTATTACAATTAAAATATTTTAAAATGGAATTTATTTCATTGATGCAAAGCTGAATTTTCAGCATCATTACTCCAGTGTTCAGTGTCACTGATTTGCTGCTTAAGAAACATGTATTACTATTATCAATGTTGAAAACAAAAAGATACATAATATCAAAAGAAGACATAATATCTGTCACGAATCTGGTTGCACTTCCGTCTCATTGACTCTTGCACCACACAGACTGTTGCTTCATACTGGACTGCATTTCCCATAACCCATTGCACTGATCACCCAACTGTCATAATCACACGCTGCACTGATCACACAGCTGTCTCCAATCACACGCTCACCTGAGAGCCATCACACACACCATACAAAATACATTAATTTCCTCTTCCTCCCTGCCGAGTATTGTTTAGCGTTTAGCATTCACCCAATGTTAGCTACTACCAAGCCTTTCCATGTTTTGTTTTTGTGTGTTCAGTCTCCTGTATTGTTCTGTGTTTTTCACTCTCCGAGTGTTAGCTGCTTTACGGAGCCATTTCTAGTTTCCGTTTCTTATTTTAGTTTCAGTCTAGTCTTTCCGTGTTGCCTTGTTGTCTGATTCCTGACCTTCTGCTTGTTACCTGGATTATCTCTCTGCCTTGCCCTCTGGATATTGTTCGCCGATCGTAGACCACGCCCGTTTACTTGAGTACTCTTCTGCCTTGCCATCTATATACCTGTTTGCCATTTGTTCGACCCTGCCTGTGTTTTTGACCATGTCTATTAATAAAAGCTTGCACATGGATCCGCACGCCTCTCGTCTTGTCGGCCCCGTTACAATATCAAAGCAATTTAAGACAAATACAAAATAAAAAAACAAATGCTAAATGCTAAAAATATTTTGTTAAATAAATAAATAACAGCTGTTATCTTGGGAAAAGGACGTTGCAATAATTGGCTGCCAATAACTGTGGCTAACATGCATTGGAGAAATCCTTTATTTCATCATGAGATTTTATCCCAACTTTCAATTGTTTAACTTCAAAGAAAGGTTAGAATTTTGTGCATTTTTTGAATGAAAGAACAAAAAGATCAATGATGCAGATTTATTTTCACAGCCGCCTTTGCTCGTATTTACCAAGGGTGCCAATATTAGTGGAGGGCACTGTATATATAATTTAATAAAGTAAATGCGAAATGTAAATTAATCAAATAACATTGAAACACATTGACAGAATGTAGCAAAGGTGGAAACTGAAAATGATCTGCTCTCATGAATCTCACAGAAACTGCATGTCCGATGGCTCTTGATGCTATAAAGCTGGCTGGGATTTTCATTAGGGAACAGAAGTGGTTTTGGAGGCAGTCTAGACCTGATGAAATGCAGCATCTGCTCTACTTCTGTTGAGCTAAACCACTTTCCTCTGAGGAATTCTCATATAGTGCTTTAGCAGCTCTGAAGGGCCAAAATCCCCAAAACACTCAATAATTATACATATACATTTCTGTGAAATATCACATAAATGAAACCCTTATTCTAAACCTGTGTTTGCATTCAATCAGAGCTCTGTCAGCTACGATCTTGTGTCAGGGAAACTGAACCTGTAGTGTTTTCCCAGTGTCATCATGAGTTAGATTTAAGATCACTGCCTTCCTGGACGGTCTTTGCTCTGGTGGAAACTGACAGCAGGCACAGCCTTGGAGGAAAATGTATGACTTATTTCAACATCCTGAACCTCACACACTGAATTTTAATTTAACAATATTTACATAGCATGTATTCCAGAGGAGTATTTTAGAAAGTGCTTAATTGTCATGAAAAAAATCATAATAGTCCTAAAACAGACTTTATGTTCTCAACATAAAATATAACTTCTTTTTATTTCTTTTTACATTTTCTTCGGCACTCTCTGGAGAACGAGAGAGCAGGCGAGGAGTTTGTCCTAAAGGTGTCGACTTTTATCAAGTCTTTTTCTCCTCTCATTTGAAGTCTGTGCATTTATTCACCACTAGTAAAATCTAACCTAGAAACATTGGCCATTACTGTCTTCAGATCAGGCTTGATAATAAGGTCAAAACCGACATAAAACTAATATGTCTGTAAAATGTCACTGCACAAAATCAATTATATATTCATCCAGGAGGCAAAGAGGTTCCTCAAAACCATTTCCATTCCCTTCTCCGTGTTCCCAAATTCTCATCTGTCTTTATTCAGTTTCTTTTCTCTCTCGATTCAATCTGTCTTGTCTCAATGTGTGTGTGTGTGTGTGTGTGTGTGTGTGTGTGTGTGTGTGTGTGTGTGTGTGTGTGTGTGTGTGTGTGTGTGTGTGTGTGTGTGTGTGTGTGTGTGTGTGTGTGTGTGTGAGCAGGACAGAGCGAGACAGACAGGGAAGAAACAGCGGGCGCCCTGGGCAATCGTCACATCAGCTCAAAGGTCTAGGAGCAGGAGAAAGACATCTTAGAGGCCACGCTGAGTTAGCGCTTTCTCCCAGCAGTCTGTCTGTGTGTCTGGGAAAGTGTTATTACTTTTATTACAGAGTCCCAGAGAGGAACAGAGAGCGTATCAGAGCATATAGCGGGGCAGAACGGGAACACTGATGTCATTCCCCTCTCAACCAACCCATGATCTGAGCGCAGTAACTCTGACCTTCACTGGACTGAATAAGAGGAAGGTTACAGGTGCAGAATGATTCAGGTTCTATGGACAAAATCTATTCATTACTGATGAAACAATATTACATTAAATATATGTGTGGAGTATTCTTAATTGTATTTCTAATTCAAATATTTAGGTTGTTTATCAGTTTAGATGTATGATTATAGAGAATCTTTCCAACAACATGTTTTACAGTAAATTCTAAATGTACTGTATCTACAAATAAAAGTTCCAAAAGGGGGGTTGCGCATTATTTAAAAGAACCATTATTATTTTAGTGTGAAGAACATCTGAATAATCTAAAGAGCCTTTTCCACTATAAAGAACCTGTTGTGGAATGGAACATATAATTGTTTGTGTGATTTTGTTTTTTTCATTCAGCTGTTGTCAAATTAACTTTTGATGTGCTGGCTGTGCTTGTTTCTAAGTTCAAACGCATACAGCAAGCACACGCACACACACATCACAACGTTCCCCTGGAGCCTGTGCAGTGAGTCATGCTGGACAGCCACAGCATCACTGCAGCACTTGAGGTGAGTCTGATCAAACTCTGAGAGCTCAGAGCAACAGATATTTGCTCTGTGATGACGGAGATTTCGACAGAAACGTACAGGGTGGAGTCATCTCAACCTTTACAGAGATTCTCTCCTGTGAGTATCGACTGAATACTGATACAGAATGATCCAGAATTCCCATGCAGTCCACTTTGAAAGTTATACTGCTGCAAGAGGTTATTGAGGATGAGAAAAGACTTGCTCTATGGCCAGTCTTCAGCAAACAGTGTCCTTTGAGAAACCACGACTCTCTGATATACTGTAATGTCAGGCAAAATCAGACTTTTAAGAACAGGAAAGTCACACTATTTATCTCATTAGTTTGAACTGTTTAATGTGCAAAATATAACTAAACAAATAAAAAAAAATTGTGCCCGTGAAAGAGTAGTTTGTTTTCCATCTAAAGGAAAAATACATTTATTCAATTAAAATTGTGTTTAAAAAAATATTTATTAAATATTGCTTTACAAATCAACCCCTACCTAAATTTTTACTTTTTATTAAAATGAATAAATGGTATAGGTATCTAATTAAATAAATAAAAGCTTTGTGGATTTTCTAAAAAGGCAGAATTGTACCTGCACATTGTGACATTTTCTCATAATTAGATAATATAATTATGTTAATCACATTATGTTAATTATTCAGTTAAAACAATTCACATGAATTTTTTTCTCATTATGAGTACACATATTGATCTTGATAAGTGTATTAAAAAATATATATTTATTTTTTCTTGGCCTAAAATGTCATGGCAGTGAATTAATAACTAATTTTGTTCTAAATCTGTAACAAACCAACCATGAAACCTAATCAATATGTCATTAAGTAGTTATTATTATTTTCAGGCTCTGGCAATGCAAGTTCAAGTCCAGATTCCTGATCTCATTCCCTCAACCTCTCTCATCATTTCCTGTCCTCTCAACACAACCGCTATGAAGAAAAGCGGCAAAAAGGCCTAAAATAAAAATGATATTGGTGCAAGCCTTGAACAAATCAATCAGATTCCTTTTCATACTATTCCAGTTTGAAATTGCCTCAATTTTCCGACATCACGGCTGTGCCCTTGGCGGAAAAATGAAAACCACAGATCAATTTCAAACTAGCCTACACAAACACACACTACTCGTACACAAACTGTACACACTTTTCTAATCTGATGCTTCTACCTCTTCCTACCTCAGTGCAGTAATAGGCTCCCAAACAGACATCAAACACACACACACACACACACACACACACACACACACACACACACACACACACACACACACACACACACACACACACACACACACACACACACACACACACACACACACACACACACACACACACACACACACACACACACACACAGCAGGCAGAACAAAGGCAGACATCAAAGAACCATCAGCAGAGCTGGTCAGATCCTTTTATACTGTCGTGAGTCCAAAAGCGTTCCCAGGAAAACAAATATTGCACTCAGAGCAGCAGTCCACAGACAGAACTGAGATTCAGCACAGCTCTGAGATCAGTTCAGTTGATTCACTGAATAACATTTAAAGTTCTGTGTGCCAGTGAAATGAGAGGAAAGTGACAGACTCAGACATTGTGTAAATATCCTTAATTCACCATGTGGGCAGGTTTGTTTACCCTCTTAAAAAAGAGAAAAGTAAAAAGAAAAGAAAGAAAGATAAATCTTCCCGGATTTCTCAAAATGCCTGAAAAAAACCTGACTAAACCTCACTGTGAGAAAAGAAAAAAAAGGCACATTATAGAACCACATAAAAACAAAACAAAAAGCAATAAAAAAACATCCCTAAATGGCAAGGAAATGGCATACGTATTGTCATTAAAAAAGATTTCTTTCTGGATTTGTAAAAATGTCCCCCGAGGAATAATAATAATAAAAAAAAAACTGACAGTACCTCATTGTGGTAACAAGAAAAAGGCACATATCAGAACTAAAATAAAAACAAACAAAAAAACAAAATAATAATAATAATAATAATAATAATCAATACACAAACATCAAACACAAAAACAAAACAAAACCATACAAAAAACATCAACAAAACAACAAAACAAAAAAGGACAAAACAAAACAAAAAATATAACAAAAAACCCCAAACAAAATCATGTTAAACAACAAAACAAAAAGCATTAAACAGCAAACCAAAAAGAGCTAAACAACAACTAAAAATAAATTAAATAAAAACAAAACAAAACAAAACATCCTTAATTCTGTTTATTGGAATGAAAAAAATAATTTCTCTCTGGATTTATGAAAATGTCCCCCGAGGAATAAAAAAAAAACGGACAATACCTCATTGTAGGAAAAAACAAACGTGCATATCAGAACTACATAAAAACAAAACAAACAAACAAAACAAAAATAAAAAAAATCAACAAAAATACATAAACAAAACAAAACCATTCAAAACAATAAGAATTAAACAACAAAACAAAATCATACAAAACAAAGAAAAACAATGCATACGAACAGAAACTAAACAGAAAACAAATTGCATGCATGATTAACGAATTTGCCACAGTGTCATAGTGTCGTAAATGTTGTGGGACAGGGAAACAAACAGAGCAGAGCTGACACACAGGAGCGGGCGACAGGGCATAGCCTGACATTTGTGAGTGTGTGTTTGTTTGAGTGTGTGTGTAACTGCAGGGTCACTCAGGCATGCAAGAACACAATCACGCCTCGAGGGACACCTGCCAAGCTCTACTACACGCAAAGGAATAAGGTCTTGAACACATAACATACTGATTTATACAAAGTTACAAACACATCCCAGCATTCCACTCTATAGTTTGTAGGATGAATTTAAGAGCTGTGACATGCGGTGGACATCTGAAACGAGGAGGACAGGCCCAGCTGACAGAGCAATCAACCAATCATAGCACAATGTAAGCACAGTTACCCCATCACATTCCTGCCACACTTTTTAATCTCATTAGCTCACTAAATGATCTCATATTTAAAAATATTTATTTTATACTGTCATTTATTTTCTTCTGAATCTTTAAAGGGAGTTAATGACTCAATTCAAGTACAAAAGCCCATGCTAATAACGGCCTGTTTTTAATAGATTAAAATGTTTGTGGGTATATCATGTGTTTATATAAGATTGTGTGTGTGTGTGTAGTGTGCTTATAAACTACAGGCTATAGTCTGCTCATAAACACACACACACGCACGCACGCACACACGCACACACACACACACACACACACACACACACACACACACACTATTGCCCAATAAATAACACAGGACACACACTAGAAGAAGAGAGAGGAAGAGAGGAATAAGTGTGGCCTGATAGATGGAAAGACACACAACACACACACAGTGACACACACACACACAGCACACACAGACACACACACTGGGTTGACATCACACGGATAAAGCATGCAACTGGACTCTTTTATTATACTATATTATATTAAAATACAGTAAAACAGGAATATTGTGAAACATTATTGCAATTTAAAATAACTTTTGTTCTATTTGAATATATTTTAAAATGTAATTTATTCCTGTGATATAACTTTCAGCATCATTACTCCAGTTTTCAGTGTCACATGATCCTTCAGAAATCACTCTAATATTCTCATTTGATGCTCAAAAAAATAAAAATAGTTGTGCTGCTTTATTTTTGTGGAAATCGTGATACATATTTTTCAGGATTTCTTAATGAATAGAAAGTTCAAAAGAACAGCATTTATTTAAAATTGAAATATTTTATATCATTATAAATGTCTTTACTGTCACTTTTAATTAATTTATTGGCATCAACTTAAAAAAATGATTGAAAAAAAATCTTACTACCAAAATTATAGTGTATCTGGTAAGACTGTGAACATTTAATTAAGACATTATTACAAAAATGTAAAAAAAATAAAATAAAATTCAACATTTTCAAGAATTTATTGTCGAGATGGTTAACTAGAGGTCAATGTGACAAGAAATGTTACATGCTACTAAATTTCAAAAACTCGCTAGTATTCTATTCCAAACAGGCTATTCCTCCTTAACAACACAGACGAAATTACTGGAAACTGTGCAGACTTGTACAGTACAACAAAGTAACATGTACAAACTATGCTCCTTCTATCTTTCTTCATCCCACACAGTGTCCAAAGCCCTCCTACTGCCTCGGAACAAACCGACAGCGCTTAAAAATGATAAACTGTGAGCAATGTGACTCATGTTGTGGTGATATAAGCATGCATCTTCATGTTAATCATTTGCTACAATCATGGAGCACAATGGTGTGTGCGGTTTACATGAGATTACACTCGGTTCGTGGAAATCAAGCATGTTTTAGTGGAAATGCAGAGAGACAGCGGTGCTAAGATTAAGTCCTCTTTTAACGGGAGTTAGAGTTGTTTTATCACTGTACAGGATTCACAAGATTAAGAGGTGAAAGAGGTTTATATTTAATACCCATACTTTTGGTGAATGTAAGTAGTGGTAAAAACAGTTCTGATCCTCTTTTTTTTTGTTCCAGCGACCTGTTGAGCTAGATTTGACCTTCTATGTCTGACCTGACAGATTAACAGTGCAAGAACCAGGACAAACACAGAGGTGTTACACAAGAGCTCAATAATGTTAACAGGTGCACACACAGAAAACTCTCTCTCTCTCTCTGTGTGCCTCCTCCATGACCTCTGCATGATACAAAGCTATGATCACATCCTGTTACCCATCATCCCTCTCTCTCACTCCCTGTGCCCGAGGCCCACATTAACCACGGCAAATTGCCCAGCCATAATTACAGCTCATTCTCCACCATGCCGTTATGCTTTGGGTCAGTTCAGCGATTAGATTTCAGAATCACTATCTCCTGGATGGCAAGAGAGCACTTCAAATGGCAATTTAAAGGTCTCGGTTTTTTAGCAGCCCATCAGAGTCATTTTGCACACCTTTTTCTTTCCTCGATTCCATATGTGCTTCTGTGAGTGTGCAGGTATAAAGAGCAGGATAAAATAAGTATCTATATCTATCTATCTATCTATCTATCTATCTATCTATCTATCTATCTATCTATCTATCTATCTATCTATCTATCTATCTATCTATCTATCTATCTATCTATCTATCTATCTATCTATCATGCAGATAGTCATTCTGAAGAGCTCAGTGAATTCAAGCATGGTACTGTGGTACTTATGGAAACCACCGGACACTGGAGCAGTGGAAACCTGTTCTGTTGAGTGACAAATCATGCTTTTCTGGTGATTCGCGGGTCTGGGTTTGGCAGATGCCAGGAGAACATTAGCTGCCTGACTGTTTTGTGCCAGCTGTAATGTTTGGTGGAGGATAATGGCATGGAGGCTGTTTTTCAGGGGTTGGGCTGGGCCCTTTACTTACAGTGAAAGGAAATCTTAAAGTGATAGTTCACCCAAAAATGAAAATTACCCCATGATTTACTCAAAACAGTCTTATACACCTCAAGCAATCCTAGGTGTATAACACTTTCTTCTTACAGATGAATACAATCGGAGTTATATGAAAAAATATCCTGGCTTTATAGTGGCAGTGAATGGGGGTCGAGATTTTGAAACCCAAAAAAGTGCATAAAACCATCATAAAAAGTGTTCCACACGGCTCCAGAGGGTTAATAAAGGCCTTCTGAAGTGAATCGATGTGTTTGTGTAGTAAAACATATCCATATTTAAAACTTTATAAACCATAATCTCTAGTTTCCGCTAACTGTCGTAAGCTTGTTCAGTGGCGTTCCAGCGGATGACATAGGATGTAGTGTAAGCTCCAGTGAGAAGTGAAGAATGCAGAAGTGCAGAGGAGAAAGTGAAAACAAAACACCGGCCATGAATAAGAAGCACAAAACAAAGAATGTCATTATAGAAGCTATGAGACTGGCTACATCTACGTCTTTGTAACAGTGTAACAATTTAGTAACAGTGTTATTCGTTCAGTGTTATCAGTGTTATCAAATTCTACGCCACTCTCTCGTGAACAAGCGTACAATAGTTAACGGAAGCTAGAAATTATGGTTTATGAAGTTTTAAATATGGATGTTTTTCTCACACAAACACATCGATTTGCTTTTGACACATCGAAGGCCTTTATTAAACCGCGTGGAGCATTTTTTATGATGGATAGGTGCACTTTATTGGACTTCAAAATCTTCATTGCCATTATAAAGCTTGAAACAGCCAGGAAATAGTTTTATATAACTCTGATTGTATTTGTACAAAAGAAGAAAGTCATATACATCTATGATGGACTGAAGGCGATTCAATTATGGGGTAATTTTCATTTTTGGGTAAACTATACCTTTAATGCTTCAGCACACCTAGACAATTTGGACAATGCTATGCTTCCAACTTTAAGAGAACAGTTCGGGAAAGGCCCTTTTCAATTCCAATATGACTGTGCTCCTGTGCAAATAGCAAGGTCCGTAAAGACGTGGTTGGATGACTTTTGACAGATCCACACAGAGTCCTGCCCTAAAGCCCTTTGGGATGAACTGAAACCGGGATTGCAAGCAAGAACTTCTCATCCAACATCTGTACCTGACCTCACAAATGCTCTACTGGATGAACGGGCAGAAAGTCCCACAGAAACACTCCAAAATCCTGTAGAAAGGACTAACTAACAATCTGTCTGTCTGTCCATCCATCTGTCTATCCATACACCCATCCAAGCATGAAGTTCCCACGCTTCCCTCAAAGCAATGTGTTTTCCTCAAAGCATTATTCAGAATCTTTCTCTTTTGCTCTCATTGTGTGAAATTATACTCAAAGATGAGAGCGTGAGACACAGCGAAATGCAACACATCAGGCTGCACATGTGCACACGTGCCATTTCCTCCCCGCATCTATTTTTCTCTCCCTGTGAATTCTTTCAGCGCTTCATCCATCCATCTCTCAATATCCACGGTTAAGAGGGAGAGAGAAGGCATTATGATGAAAAATAAATGATGTGATGAAAGTAAACGAAAGCAGCAGAACTGAGGAGGGATGACATGTGGATGAATATCTAGCAAAGTCCACCGCCTAATGGACTAATGGGAAGTGTGTATGTACGACAGCTGTACGTTCCCGCAGCTGTATTTTTAGCACTACACATTGAAGAAGAATCTCTGGGTAAGTAAAAGCAGCAGAATAGAGAACAGCACTTATGAAATATTAACAGCATGTTAAACCTTATCAATCTGAAATGATTCGATACACAAAATAACACCTAAACCTTTGGAGACAAAATTAGATTTTTGATTTCATCACATCTCACAGCCTTTCTCAATAAAAACAGTGTTCACGCTTATTGAAAACACATTACAAACACAGAACGATTATTGGGCAAGCTATTCAAAACAGCTCTCGCTAGATTTGGAAGCAATCATTTTCAGCACCAATCAACCGAGCTTCAAAGTTCATGCTTGGCATGAAATGTTAATTGATTTATGGACACATCAACCTTGCATTTTAAATATTTTTCCGACTCCCACAAACACACTGTTGCTAAATCCCACACCTATCTGAGCGATCTCTAAAGAGGTTAGCATTTCCTGCAACAGGCATAGCAGATTACAGGCACTTAACTGAAGTTCCTTGCTACTTCATTAGCCGAGAATCGAGACCCTTTATCGCTACTTAAATCTATTAAACAATTATGTTATCAGCAAGAGAAAAAAGGAAGGGTTTTGTGGGAGATTTTGCCTGCGAGCACATACACTCACCCACATACTCACAGACACTTGAAAGGCTTATATTTAGTACCTTGACAACAACGGAGTGCATATTCTGCTCATATTGCCCTCTCTAACTTCTCCTGCCTCGGTTTGCTCACTCTTTCTTTCTCTCGTTATCACTCTGGGCTTCGAGTCACGTTGAAGCTGTAAGAACAGAACGTTCTGAGCAGAATTTATTAAATAAATATTCCAAACTTAATTGGCCCTACACACACATAAGGCGAGACACAAAATAGACACAAACACAGGGTTTAGGACTGGCCATATGTCCTCGGGTCCTGCCGTCACCCTTCATTATACTCTGCCAGATGTCTGTATGTGGTTTAGTAGCAACAGTAGAGATTAATCTGATCTGCTACACTACAGTGAAAAAGATTTTTGGAAAATATTTTAAAAGAAAATAAGGTAACACTTTAGATGAGGGAAGACATATTCACAATGTACACTTTCAGTGCATCATGGTTTGTACCACTTGCAAATGCATTGTGTAGTTATTAATTTGCCCAAAGCCATTCAAAATTCAGTTTTGTACGATAAACTAATTATGATCTACGGAGAAACTATTGAGAACCACTGTGGTACTGTTTTACCTCTTTATAAACCTAGTTCCTAGATACTTTCCTAACCATCTGATTCATTTAAAAGAACTGATTCAAATGATTCTGCCAACAGACGCTTGATTGCTAAAATATTGTCAGAGAAAATATAATGCTGTGTTTGATAACACTGCCACTGATTCAGAAAAACGGCTTCATAGTTCAAGAACAGCAACACTCACACCTCACTATTGAGAAATGTAGATAAACTAATAACTGCCAAACACTGGAGACACATGAGAAGGAATAAACCTCATGTGGCTGATCCATAATGAATTTCTGCATGGACTGATTCATGGTAATCATCTAGAATGTCATCACGGTGGCATTTCTGGAACAGTGTGTGGTCTTTTATTGACAAAGCTTAGTGTCTCCCACTGACAAATCATTGAGAATGAGTTGGGTGACAAAATCAATGACTCCCTCTCTCTCGATCTCTGTCTATATTTTATCAGCAGGGATGCTGGAGGATTGGATGAAGAAAGATTGGAAACAGGCTGTTCAACCTGTCAACAGGTAAAGATGCACAAAAACACTTTTGAACAGAGACATTTAGTATAAAGATATTCTGTAAATCTCTAATAAAACGCATCTAATTCACATCCAAAGAGTTAATATAACTTTACTAGTTATAGTGTGAAATAAACATGAATGAACATCAGAAGGTATCTTGTTTCAACAGCAGAAAGATGTCAATACACACCATTTTTCAAGTTAAAGTCCACCGACATTAATCTACTCTCCTGTCTGGTTTGTTTGTCGGATAAAATGACAGATTCTACATTATGATTGGTCAGATCGCCTGTCAATCAAACTCCTGGTGAAGGGTCAATCGGGAGAGTTTCAAATAAGAAATAATCACATTATGACATAAATACTCAGACTGCCAGATATTTTGTTGTTATGTATGAAATATAAAACACAACTGCAAGATAGTTGTAACTGAGAGAGTTGCAAATGTGAGATATTAAATGTACAGTCACATGTACTGTTTTTAATCAAATGTTTGCCTGCAAAATCCTGTCATTTAAATACAAATCCGCACAATTTCCACACAAATTTTGCAACGGGTTCAAGTTGGATTAAACAAACAAAAGCAGCTTGGTGTGAAAGTGACTTCTGTGTGAGTTATGCTTTATGCAACTCTTTGGACAATTTGTGAAATTTTTAAAAACATTTTTATATTACATCACAATTGTAAAATATAGTATTAATCAGAGATATGATAAAGTCATATTATGATATTTATAGCCTCAATAGTGAGATACAAAGTCACACTGTGATTGAATGTGACTGCATCTTAAGTCACAAAACTTACAATTACCAGAAAAAAAGTTTTTTACTGTGAGATGGAAATGGGGTCAGAGGTCAGGGAACAAGCAACTTTATATAGACCTTCACCTGGATATGAAGGTTTTCCCTCACTAAACATATTTGCAGGCTATTGTTTCCATATCCCTGTGGTTTTGAGGGAAGGTAACTTCTATTACTGATCCAAACATGACTTTTGAAACATTATATGAAAGGAAACAATGGCAGGAATAACAAAAGTACAGCGTTAAATCTTTTTATGGATGTCTTTACCAGGATGTGCCACACGGTCTAAGTTCTTCCTGTCATTCTAGTGACTTCCTACCATTTCCCCCTTTTTTACCTTTCTTTTCTTTTGGACGACAAATACTTGACGACAATCCAAATACACTCAAAATGCACAACAAAACCTCCATTACACAATGAAATGTGTTTGAAACTGAAAAGGAATCAGAGGAAGGAGATTTCAGAGTAAATGACTAAAAACCAGACCAATGCAACACCAAAGCACTGAATTAATTTGCAGATGACTGTTTTCTCTTCTTTGTGTTTTGGATTTTCATAACCCGTGTTTCAGGACGGCCCATGGGGCATCCAGCCGACCTCCCCCTGGCTTTCATAAACTATGAGAGATTATGAAATTGAAATAACCGCCACAGAGATCCGATGGGGATTACCGTATGTGAGTGCAGTGTGCCGTGCAGTTTTATGAATTAAACCACAAAACCCCTCCACATTGGACTATTCAGATTATTCACACTCAATTAACTGTAGGGGCTGTATTGTTTAAATACAGAATCAATATTAACCGATGGTCTGATGTTTAATAAGGCAAAGGGGGAGGCTGGTTATGAGAGCATAAATGTTTTTTAGTTTTTTTTGTTAAAGACTCTCTCCCTTCCTCTTTACCTACCCTCTATGCTTCAGAATAAGAAAAAGATATGATGATTATACTAAAATCTGAATGAACAGATGGTTTGCCTTTTGTGAAAACTGCATTTTGAACGTCTTCCCTCAAACCAATCTGACTGGGTGTCTTGTTGAAAAGATCCCTCCATTTTTTAGCAAAGGTTTGCATTGAGGAGAAACAAAGAGCAGAGGTTATCTCATTTTAGACTAATGGCTGAATAATGGCTTTGGTCTAATACTAGAGGCTAAGGTTTGTTCGGCCATCCGTTTCAGAAATACCAACAAAAGAGGGAATTAAAACAAATAGCCTGTATTTTCCTGTCCATTTACACTGCTTGTTGTACAATTGAACCGCAACTGTGCCTCATACATGTAATTATGGTAATTAAGGTTTAGGCAGTTATGTACACAAGCCCACATCTGTGTTGATCTTCGAGGGAAGATGTTGAGCTATATTCGCTGTGCTCAAATCACACACTGCGCAAGGGTTTCCATGTAGTTCAGATAAGCAGGCTTGCATTGTGATATCAAACTGACAGCATCTGGATGTAGAAAATAAAGTCTAAAAATACAATAAAGAGTATTTCCTTTAATAATGACCAAAAATTACACATTAGTTATCTGAGGCCTGTTATAAATGATCGGTTTACACTGCATTTTCTGTCAAATGTAGTGTGTGATATGCAGGCAAAATGTTTTACAGATCTCCTCCAACATCCTACTTTACAAGACCGCCAGGTCACCAACCTACACAATGCTTATACATGTGGTTTTAAAATAAATATCGTCTTTCTCACCTTTCTATTCACACTGGCTCACACTGAGGGCAACTTTGGTGAGAGTTTAAGTTTCTCACAGTTATTTGACTTAGATGTGTGTGTATACGTGTGGAACTAATTGAGTAGGACAGATATATACAGTAACAGGAGAGAAAGTGAGAAATAACACACTAGTAATGAATACAGAAAGTAGCTTAATCACTTTTCATTGCCATCACAGTTAAATTACACCCACAAAACATGTTTTTCTACTTATATTATAGGACAGAGCATTCTCATTCTGGAAGAAATCTGACTGGACAAAAATGTATGCAGCGCAGGACGAGTCATCATTCTAATATTTCTCTTCCATTATTCCAGAACAGAAAGACTGTCTGAAAATGTATGTGTGTATATATGCTAAAGCCTAACTAGTGTCAGATTTTAGCAGCATACTAGGTCTTAGTCTCAAACATGGACTAAAAGCCATAGAACGTCAATGTGGAGATGATTGTAAAATAATAATAATAATAATAATAATTCTACAAGACCAACACAATTTGCTTTACAAAAAATGCATTATTGTTTTGTGTGTGTGCCGTGCGTGCGAATATACAGTATTATTATTACCAGTGTTGGGGACAGTTACTTTTAAAAGTGATGCATTACAATATTGATTTAACTAATTGCATTACTTTATGGAATTACACTACTTTTGCATAACTTTTTGTCACCTGTGCTGGGCTTGCTTTTTTCTGTCAACTATAAAGGCTCTTTTACACCAAATGTGAAATGAATAAACCTCAGGCTAAAGGAAGTGCCTCTGCACCTCACTCCCAATTTCTCTCAACATGGGGACAGGAGAGGTGTCAGTGAATAAATGGAAAAACAAAGTAACTTGCGTTAATTATTTGAAAAAGTAACTTGTAAATTTAAAAGTAATGCATTACATTAGTAGTTACCTGAAAAAAGTAGTCTGATTATGTAACCTGTTACTTGTAATGTGTTACCCCAACACTGATTATTACACACATACATCCTGTATATGTGCGTATATCAATATCAGTTTATTAATATACAGTGTATCCTACATAAATCTTCATATGTGGGAATTGTTGCTCTAGCTAGAGAATTACAAGGAAAGCACCATCACACTAAATAAGTATCTGGAGCATTTGATTGCATTTCATTTGTTAATTTACTGACTTGATGAACTTGACCTATTGTCTAATGTACGGTGCTGTTAATCCACCCCCACCATGTTTGGCAGGCAGCATTAATTGGGATGGTGCACCATACGGAGGGGAGGGATGTACAGCATGAAAAATACACAAACTAAGAATAAATTAATTGTTGACAAGAGGTACAAGCTCTTATAACTGCAGTAAATGCACAATAGAGGAGTGGAGTACTTCAGCACATACTAAATACATCTAGTCCTTTTCAAAAAATATAACCACTCCTGTTCAAAGCCACAATTATCATGGTCTGGATTCTGCAATAGACTCAGATTTAAAGCTTTTTTGTGCCTATTTCAGTCATTTAGATGTAGAGGACGGTTTTATGGGGAGGAGACGTTTTTCATGTTTATGAGAAAGTTGTTTACACTCGTCAGATTGGGCCCTGGAGGCTTTGAAGCTTGTCTCCTGATAGCCATTAGCACTGGACATTTCATTTCCCTCTCAGTCAAGAGCACCTCTACGGCCCCAGTATCCAGGCAACAGCGTGAAGACACAACATGGGTCAGACCTCAGATGCCCCACAGCTGCCTTACAAGTCATTAGAGACTGTACCAGACAGCAGAGTTTCTGTGTGGTTAGAAATACTCGAAGTGTGTGAGTGTGAGTGTCTGTTTGATGGTTCCTGTTTGGAAACTTTGCAGGAGTTTGATGGACAGTGTTTAGGAGGATGAAAGTGTTACACTCAACCACGCAGAGATGGAGAGACCACAAATCACTAGAGGAGAGTGTTCGATCGCTTACCTGACAAAGAGGAGATGATTGCTTGTCCAGGCAACCAGTGGAGATGCACAAACCACATACACTGTGGAGAAACAAAAACAACACATTGAGTCAGTATCTGCATATGCAACCGGAACTGGCTACTGAGCGTGTTTCGACAGAATATTTTTGCCAAGTGAAGAATAAAAACTACAGTCAGCAACACTTTTGTATAGGGACCAGTTCTCACTATTAACTAGCTTATTAGCAAGAATATTAATAACATATTGTCTGTTTATTAGTACTTATAAATCACATATTCTGTATGACCATATTCTACATCCTTAATCCTACCCAATACCTAAACTA
This sequence comes from Ptychobarbus kaznakovi, assembly GCA_027422405.1. Lineage (NCBI taxonomy): Eukaryota > Metazoa > Chordata > Actinopteri > Cypriniformes > Cyprinidae > Ptychobarbus > Ptychobarbus kaznakovi. The sequence continues at coordinate 17,544,543 of CM049794.1, read as the reverse complement.
AATTACTAAGCAGCAAGTTAGGAGATAATTGATGCAAAAGTCGTAGTTAATAGCGAGAATTAGACCTCAAAATAAAACCAAATATTGTGTTAATTATGGTTTTAAAATCTACTTTACAGCCTAACTGCCAAACAAAGCTTCTCTTAGAACTGATTCAATTACAGTTGGATATTATAATACTAAACAATGACCAACAATAATTTATGTTGCATAATTTAATTTAATAATATGTTGTGAATATGTTTCACATGACATGTGGAAGAAAAATAGATAATGTGGCTACAATTCTACAATTGATCATTTTGTGGCCACATTTCATTAATTAATTCCCTTGTTTTAGTTAAATCATAGCCAAAAATTAGGAATTAATTCCCACAATTTATGAATCCCTGACATTGTTCCTTTCACAGTCATAACTGAACTAAAACTAGGAAATTAATAATTGTGGCCACAATATCTTGTTTCCATGTCATATGTATTGGTAAAAAAATAAATAAAATACTAATAAATAAAAAAATAATATAAAATAAAACATAAATGGTGATTTAAAAAAAAAATGGTGCTTTAAATCATTTAAAACAAAAATGGTTATTTCAATCAAATCAAATAAAGAAAAGGAAAATGAAATATAAAGGTGTTTCAGTACAGACGACTCTGCAATCAGACGCAACTCGTTTCGTCTCGTCATATGAATTTTAACAGGGCTGCAGATGTAAAAAAAACATTCCACCGATGCATAAAGGATGAAACATACATTAGTAAATGATTTTCAACAGCAGCAGTAAAGCACACATGTCCAGCCCTGAACGGTGTGTGTGCGTTCATGTGCGCAGTCCCCCCGTGTCCCACTTTTCCCTCTCTGTTACTCAAGTATAGAGAGCAATGGTGCAATTTCTCTTATTTGTCAACCAAATAGATCAGAAGGGAGTCATCAAAGCCCTCCACTGAAGATAAATCAAACAGGACACGCGGAGGAAAGGCAAGGACACACACACGCTCAGATAGAGGCTGGCAAAGTCACACAAAGACAAGTGTGCGTACGCAAACTAGGAAGTGATGTCGCAGTGGCTAGTAAATCCACACATGCAGAGGAAGCTGTGAAGCCACACGCACACACGATCACCTCTCCAGTCCTTCTGTAATGATGACAGAACAGGGAGAGAGGAAACATCTTCATGAGCAGATGCAGAAGTGGGTCCTAGTGAACTCTGCATATGATGAGGTGACAAAGGCTTTCTTTATTCTGTCGCTTTCACTCTCTTCCTACTCTCTTCTTCTATTTTCTTCTCGCCACTCTTCCACAGAAAACAGAATATATTGTAGACCTATAATACAAGTTCTCCATAAATAATATACAGCAGGTGAGAATTCAGTTTCCATATACACTGTGCTGCCCACCCATAGATCATGTCACAGAGACATCAACTTTAACAACATATTTAACCTGGATTACAGTAAATGTTAAATTACTGTAACGGTTTATACAGTATTAACCAATACTGATACTGATAGATGGAAATATCTGTAATATTAAACAATAGCGGATATGGATATGAAATACTGATATGCTGTGAAAATGTTTCTTTAAAGGGTTACTCCACCCCAAAATGGAAATTTTGTCATTACATTTACATTTAGTCATTTTGCAGACGCTTTTATCCAAAGCGACTTACAATTGGACTCATTAATCACTTACCCCCATGTCGTTCCAAACCCATAAAGCTTCGTTCATTCATTGACTACCAAACTATTAACACTGTCAAGGCCCAGAAAAGTGTAAACAACATAGTCATAATAGTCCATCTGCCATCAGTGGTTCAACCGTAACATTATGAAGCTACGAGAATACTTTGTAGCTGACTTTACAAAAATAATTCGTCTCCTCTGCACTTCAACATTCGTCTCCTCTGAGCGTACCCATTTTGGAGAATAATGCAAATAGTGTATGCTCTGTGTCGGCCGCACCACACGGATACACTGTTTTCGTTCAAATCAAAGCGTAAAGAATGTAGAAGACGTATCCTTGAGATATCTGTAAGATTATTTTAGCTGTTTTATTGTCTGTCTGAAAAAACTTCATGAACCCAATCATTTAGAAAAGTAAAAGCACATTTACTCATCCAGCCCCATGATTTGAGGTATTGTTCGCCTTCTCATTACGCCACAAACGATACAAAACATAATTTATTCACATGGCCAAAATCCCCACACAATATAATCAAAAAGATTCAGATGTTTGATTATGACACACATTACACCGGTGCTGAATTTCTGTAATTGTGATGTAGCCAATGTATTTCTGAGTTTAATTGTTGGAGCTAATTGTGTGTTGAACATCTGTGCTGATTTGCATGTAAGAGACAAATGTCAGACCATCTGCTACCCAATAGACTAATGAGAATAAAATATCTCACACACACACACGCACATCAATTTTCAGTCGTCCTATTGTGGCTTGCATTACTGCAATATTTTATAAAACAATCCCCAGACAGCCATTCAAACATCTTTATGCGTCCAATGTGTCTTTGATTTGATTTGTAGAGGACAAATCAACCCTACAGCTCGAACATTACTTTTTATCCACTTATGCGGCAAATAAGATCCGTGAGATATTACTCAAACAGCTCTGAAATACAGATCTTGGGCCAGTGTCCACTTTCCTGTCCATTAACACCCAAAATGGCCTCGTATACCTGAAAAGAAAGCGGCACCCTTGAGGAATCTCACCATACAGAAATGTGCCCGTGGCGAACTCACTGTATCACATGAACTCATTGAATCACATTTACTGGCACGTTTCCTGTCCAACAGCGTCCGGCTACATGCATAATGCACGAGGTGAGAGCAGCTCAGTCTTGCAAGCAAGAATAAACACGACGTGTGAAACAGACTCCATGATAACACCCGTGTTAGCAAGCGACAACGTACTATATCTTATTTTGTCTTTGCCTCTCTGTCTGCTTTTAATTCTCTCTACTTCCTCTAAACTAAACGAGGATGATTCCTCACCTTCATTTCTGTGCTGACACCCACATCCAAAATAGTTCATACTGTAGTTAAAAAAAGAGAGAACGGCAGTCTTTCAGTGAGTAATTTTTGACTAAAAACAACTAAAAACTAAAAATTGAAATTCTGTTATCATTTACTCACCCTCATGTCATTCCAAACCTATTCGATTTCCTTTCTTCTGTGGAACATAAAAGTTTAGCAGAATGTTCACAAGGGAATGAACAATGTATTGATACTATATTGGTCACTGGCTGATATTAGAGATTTTTAGATAAGTAATTGTCGATTTCCTCTATTTTTACATTTATATAATTTTTTAAAACACTACTAATTTATTATGATCAAATTTGATATTTAGCCAGTGTTTGTTATTGTTAACTAATACTATTAGATAAACTGAAATAAAATGAAATATAAAAAAAATTTTTTTATGAAAATCTGAAAAATTAGAAATGTTGTCACTGCAACTAACTGAACTAAAATAAGTTTAGGTTTAAGCATTAACATTACTAAAACTAAAACTTAATAAAAAAAGCTAAATATACATATAAACAAAAACTAATACAAATGATAAAAGCATTTAAAACTACAGTTTTTTTTGTGAATGAATGAATGAATCATTTAAAACTTAAAGTGCTTTACAAAAATACACCAGAGCATAATGATGCGACGGCATTGTATATTAGATATTATTACTGTTTTGTTAATAGAAGCAATACAAATCATAATATTTATGTTCATGCTCTTTTTCCATACAGTGAATGTGAATGGTGACCAGGGACTTTAAACTGCAAAAAAAACAAAAAACATAGAACACCACAACCAAACCAAAATAAAATTTTAAAAAGGTGCACAAAATAATAAAACATTGTAGAGAAAGTGTCAATCGAAGCAGGCAATCTCTTTTTGCCTGCTGGGATAACAGAGCATTTGATGGTCCTGTTGGCAGGATCAGTACCACTCAGTGGTGCGAGAACAGCGCATCCCCTTGAAGGAACGCTCCAGGTTCGATACAACTTAAGCTCTATTGACAGCATCAGTGGCATGTTGTCGATTACTGCAGAAAATAATTTAGACTCGTCCTTCAGATTGTGAAAACAAACATCATGTTTGCAGTAATGCATGTATAATGAAAGTCTATGGGACAAGGCACTGCACTGAGAGAAACTGTTTTAAATAGGATACGTTAAATGAATTATTACCCTGAATACGCATTCATTTCCCATGGCACTTCTTGTAAAGAGTAGGGGTGTATCCCGGTGTCCTGGGTGTATCTACGGGTCCAATCATGGCCTCTACTGGCTCCAATCATGGCCTCTAATAATCCACCTGTAGCTGGTGTGTGGTGAGCGCACTCGCGCCACCCTGGTGAGCGCACTGAGCCGTCGCATCATCAAGTGGATGCTGCACACTGGTGGTGGTTGAGGAGAGACCCCCCCCCACACACACACATGATTGCAAAGCGCTTTGGGTGTACAGCTGTACACAATAAAGCGCTATATAAATGCATCATTCATTCATTCATAATGCCAGCAAAATTAACAAAAATATTTAATAAATTTTGTGCCCCTGCACAATTCAACTAAATACATTACAGATGTCGCAAACAAAGTTGAGTATGAAAAAGAATGAAGAGTGCTGATTGTTGCAGTAATGTGTGGTCACATTTACTGTTGCTCTGCAAAATTTTGTAGCAAATTCCATTTATTTCAATAGCAACCATTCGATTGGGAGTTTCACGCAAGGTTGAAAAAGTTCCCTTAAACTGATTTTGCTCATGTTCACGCTGCAAATGCTCACAACACTACCAAATAAATAAACGCACTGCAAAAACAGAAAAGCACTGCAAATACTCACAACACAAACAAATAAAGAAACACGCTGCCAATAGAAACAAAAAACACCTGCAAATTAAGAAAACAACTTCATCAATTTGACAACACACACGCTGCAAATGCTCACAACGCAACCAAAATAATGCTGCATGCTGCAAAATAATAACAAAAATATTTGTTTGTGTTGTGCGCATTTGCAGCAAACTGATGAAGATGTTTTCTTAATTTGCTGGTGCTTTTTCTATTTGCATGCATTTTCTGAAGTTGCAGCACGTTGAGTTCTCTTGGCCACCGTACATATCAGACTCAGTTTTGATGTTGGTAAAATTTAATGCATAACAGTATTTGGTATTTTGATTGATTGAAGTATGGTCACATAAAAGACATTACATGTGATTTGTAATGAGGTAATTATAAAAATTGCCCTTATGAAGGTAAAAATGCTCCTGGAAATCAATTCCAGTGGGAAAATATTGTATTTATTTATTTATTTTGGAAAAGTTCATTTCTGACCCAGCTCACTATTACAGTAGTTCCCTACAAACTAGTTAAATACTGTTAAATCAAACCTACCATGTGACTGAAAATACATTGCCAACTCAATTACAACTCCACCCAGCTGTGTATATCCTTTTGTAAAAATTAATATCCTTTTTTCATTTCTGCCTTGGCAACTTCTGCGAAGAAGAGCCAAAAATGGATTTCAGTTCAGAAAAAAAACACACAATTATTCTTTACGCAGTGCCACTGAAGAAAACCCCAGTAAGTCTGAACCTCCCTCTCTCATACTCTGTAAACCCACTGAATAGAAAAATGGGTTTCAAATTGCCAAAACACAGTAACAATGCCTCAGTAAGAGCCAGATGCGGATGAAAGACTTATTATAAATTCCGGACAAGCGCTTACAGTAATACACCTTCCACATGCCCGGAGCAAGTGGATCCATTTAGAAAAGTAACAGTAGGGAAGCACAGCAGTTTCTACTGGTTACTGAAACTGTGTGTGTGTGTGTGTGTGTGTGTGTGTGTGTGTGTGTGTGTGTGTGTGTGTGTGTGTGTGTGTGTGTGTGTGTGTGTGTGTGTGTGTGTGTGTGTGTGTGTGTGTGTGTGTGATACACAGAGCAGAGAGCAGCTTTAGAAGGGCTTTCAGGGTTGAGGGAATCGGTTTTCTGTGGATTAGATGTTGACATGCACCGTTGCTCTGGATTATTTCTGGTTCCTCAGGAGCACAACTACTGATGACATTAGCAACATCATACCACCCACCGTCCCTCATGGATAAAGATGCACACCTCTCTGAGTGTTATTGTGCTGTATGCTTCACCTGCTTATAAAAAACAAGCCGTGTAACCTCAGGACGACAACGCTCCGGGGAAAGACCTCACCACACCTTGCATGACTAAGGTTCTGAATCAGCCTCGGTTAATCGGTACTCGCTCTTTGATATCTCACCACAATACACTAATTCAAATCAGTGATCCTGTAGTGTCCCATGGTGATTAAAACAGCAATATATAGCATGCTCATAGCTCAACCCACAGGTTCTTCAGAAAATAAGTCTTCAAAAGCAGGTGTGGTTCACAGATACATTCCATAGAGACAACACACCCAGAGTTTGTGTGATTTTAAGTCTCGATCAAAAGCGACAGTTAGCAACACGGCAGTTTTAGGGAGTAAATACTTAAAGTAGCAACACTACCATATTAACTACACTTGTCAGTTTTTAAATTGTGCTGATATTGCTGAACAGTGCTGTTAAATGTAGCATTGGGAAATCTGATTCATTCAAGTAAACCCGTTCTGTAAAACAAATCAACGATTCAAATCACCATGCTGTGTATAGGTCTTCGTTTAAATAGTATTAAATGCTGCTCATTAATGTTTATGTTTTTCACCTAATCAAACTAAATGCAGGGTATTTTAACTGTGAATGTCTTAAAACATCTGTGAAAGTTGCTGTGATGCTGTCACTCATTTAAAATCCTCATTATTTGTGCCAGAAAAATATGGCTTGAATAAAAGTATTAAGGTATTCAATTAAAGCATTGAAAATAATGTAATACATTTTTGTATTGTTAACAAATTAATAATATTCCAAATAAATTAATAATAAAAATATGTATAGTACATTATTTTATTAATAATATTTTTACAGTTGTATTAGCTAACATTTCAATCTAAGCTTGATTTTATTATATTATTTTATATATGTAATAAGTAATTATTTATAATAAATGAAATCTTTTTTATTAATCATATAATATTCATAATAATCTTATTTTAAGTCTGAGGGGGGTTTAGGGCCCTGGAGAAGTTTTGACATGGCCCGACATTTGTGATTTTTTTTCAGTATCTTCAAAACATATTAATAACTTAAATTTGATTGAAGTAGGACTTCTGTAAATAATAAATATGTAGTTAGTCAATTTTTGCAAGCCACAATTTCAATCTCTTTTTTTCTTATTTTAAATTAAGAGCAGAGATATTGACAAGAACATGAAGCTTGTGTTGTACTTTTTCTGTAATATGCTAAACTGACACTTACATGCATATGAGAAAATGTTATCTGTTTTACATGAAGTCATGTTGAGTTGAATTTGGGCAAATCCAGAAATTCAATAAAATATTCTCCTTATTCTCTTTACATTAACAAAAGTTTTTGCTCGCCTGTGTGTGTGTGTGTGTGTGTGTGTGTGTATTTGAGCTTTCATACCAAATGAAACAATTAAACGGTCTGTTTTGCGGGCTTAATGAATTTGTTTACACTCATCTCTGAGCAGAGTATCAGAGCCAAAGGTTACACCAAGAACATTTAACAAATATAGTCTCTTGTGACATAAAACACACACACAACCTCCATTCCTCCAGCTCTCATCCATCTCAATTTTCCGCTCCCATTTGTCTCTCCCCATATTAGGTGTTTGCAAACCCTCAGGATAATGCAATGTCAAGTTACATTCAGCATTAAATGAGCTAAACAAATAAATAAATAATTTCAAAGACACAAAAGTTAAGCACACTGACAGCAAATTAATGATATTTTCCATCTCTCCTTTCACCCAATTTGTTTTCTTGGGACGTGAGCGGAGTATGAATCATGTTTAAAGACAGACGATTGATGAAAAAATCTGTCTTTATTTTAGAGAAGCAGAATCAAAAAACCTGACTTCTCTCCACAAGAAGCCCTTCCTTCAGGACACCTGAGAGGGAAAACCCAACGAGTTCTCATAAGCCCTCTTCTAAGCTATTGAAGACACCTAATTACTCACTTTTCTTGATTACACACAATCACCATCACAAACATAATTAACAGCTTGTCTAACCACAGAAGAGACCGAGACTACAAAGAAGATGTGGAGGAAGGAAAGGCTGTACATTCAGTAGAAAAACTGATATAATACCCTCATGAGTCATGTCATTTCAAACACATTTGACTTTATTTCATTCCACATAAGAAATAAACGGAGTATGAATACCCTTTCTGTGCAGTTACAATGAATGGGAACTGGAGCTTCACCACAAATACACCATAAAAGCAGTCCATACTCGTGACCAAAACAATTGACAAGACACGAGCGTGTTCAGCCATGCTTTGCTTATGTGTTAGCAGATAAGAGGTTGTGAAATATGACTGGTCAAAGTCATCAGCTGAACCATAAATCCAAGTGAAATGCCAAGGTCAGTGCGGGCCAGTTAAACAGCGCCATACAAGATGATGGGTTGAGCTGGTAGTGGTGTGAGTGGAGAAACAGACAAGATAAATATGATACAATGACAAATAACTCAGAACGCTAAAGCACTTATCAGATAAATGTGTTGAACCTGACAAAAAACACACACTTACATAGCCAACAAAACATTTGAAGTTTTTCTAGTCATATTGTATTATAAGCTCTGTTCACAGTAAATGCTGCTCCATACAAACTGTTTTCATTTACATGTCTGGAGCATCTCAAACGCCATCTATGCATATTATTGTGAGTTTGGATTTCTTATAATGTTAATCTGGGAATGCAACGTGCTCATTTCTTCAGTTTTGTAAGGTAAATCCTTTATAAATCTTCGCAAACACAATAGAATACATCAATGTTTTTCTCAATATGCAAAGTGGTCATCGCGATTTCTAAATAAAAGCTAAAACCCTCATATAGTTTACACGTTTTGTTGTCTACATATTCAAGAAATTACAGTGGCTGTAGCATTTCTGTCTTAAAGAAATGGCAGAATATTAAAGATTAAGTGGACATTTGAATTAAATGTTTAGTCAATATAAACAAATAGTTTTTTGTGCTGTAATGAGTAAAAACAATCGTCAGGCCATTGGTGGCCTCTGCGGGCATTTATGTTCGCACTATTTTTAATAAAACATTATGTATCTTAACAGTTTTGTTCAAATGAAACCACGTGATTGCTAGCTTATAATACTATTGTTCACTTAGCTCTATTTTATTGCTACAAAAATTTATAATAATCCGATTACTTGATTAATCGTCAGAATAATCGACTGATTACTCGATTACCAAAGTAATCCATTCAGATAGAAGACAGTTATTTTAAATTGTAATAATATTTCACAATATTCCTGTTTTTACTGTATTTGTGATCAAATAAATTTAGCCTTGGCAAGCATGAGAGACTTCAAGAATATAAAAAAACTAAAAGCATTTGTGTTGTGTAGCGTATATTTCGGAATTAAACAAATTCACTCATGGCCATGATTCAGAGCTTAATATGAGAAATGAGAACCACTGGAAGGAAAACAAATGGAAGAGCAGTTCAGCATGAACTGATTTAATAACCGAAGCTTCCCTGCTTATCTCTCAACCAACAAATCCACTACTCACCCAGAGGGCAAAAAGTCTTCCCACAATGCCACTCTAGTCTATTACTGTAAATAATAACCATTGTGTCATGGCCATCAGTTCACAGAAAGCATACCTGGAAAAAATTCAGGGACAAAAATAAAAAGAGAAGCAATAATTTCCGCCTGGAAAACCAAAGGACTCATAGATTTGTAATTTATTACACACCTTGTACGTCGAGGTGAAAGTCTGTCATCGCTTTTAAATACAAGCATGCTTTCTAGAGCAAAAAGGATCAGGCCTTTCTGCTGAGTCAGGGCTGGTGCCCTGCAGGCCACTGTAGCAGAGCTGTATTCATTACCTTCTATTCCTTTGAGACACAAAATGTATTAGAGAGCGACAGACGGGTGGGGCATGAGTTGAATCAAACGGAAATGTTGAGGGGCGAGCCGGGTGCTTTATTATCAGAGAAAGAGCAGAGGAAGACAGGGCGCGATGTAATGAAAAACAAGTTTAATACATTGTGCATCAGATTTCTAATGCAACTGACATCTGAAAGAGAGGAAGGAAGTGATAAAGAAAGAGAAACAGAGTTAATTAAAGTTTCCACTTTCCACTGTGGGCAAATCTACTTTTGAAGGCTATAAAGCACTATGGTGGAGCCATGGTATAATGACAATAATACAATGGCGCTATAATACACATTGGCTTAGAATTTTCATTTTCGGGTGAAATATCCCTTTAACTCAATTAGATTTGTCTTTGCTGAATGGGCAAACAGTGCAGGAAAATCATGGATAAGTAATGAAGCGAATGATGATATATGACTCCATGACGGAGGTGTGCATGCATGCATCTAGGGAATGGGGAGAATAAAATGTGGGTGTGTGCTCCCATGTAAGCTAACTCTACTTGCAGACCGCGGCCATTCCCACAGTAAATACCCATGGCACAGTGAAACACAGAGGACGGCTCAAAGACAAAGCGGCAAGAGAGAGATAGAGCAAGAGATATGGAAAAAGATAAAAAAACTCTTAATTTTGCTCTTTCACGCTCATAGCCTGCAGAGATGAGGCTAACAGAGTTGAGGGGTTGCTGTCATCTGTCTGTATAGGAAAGAGGTGGCACAAGGCAAAGGCACAGTTGCCAAATTTGGGAACAGGAAATGACAGCGGTGTACCGTGACGAATGGTCACCACAAAGGGAGAGGGCAGAGATTCACAATGAAATGAGAAGACGGGATTTGCCATCTCTACTACTACTACTACCATTCCAGCTAATTGCTCTGACTGCAGCCATTGGACAAAAATAAAGGCAATGTTATTTTTTTATAAAGATTTCATATAAAGGTAAATGTGATTGCAAAAGATGTGCAGTGGGTTTTTGTCTCATTGAGAGAGGGATAGAAACCTCTGAAGGGATAGAAAAGAAGCATCTGGATATGTACAAGGAAATATATGGACTTAAGACACTAAAAAGCAGATAACAAAAGCCGGCTAAAACATAAAGTTCAAAGTAGAAAGACTGTGGGATGTAAAAACAGTGTTGAATTTATTTCTAAAATCAGTCAGAGCAATGTACAGAATCACCTTTGACAGAAAAAGGTAAAAGGGCCTAGCACCAGTCCCTGAGGAACCCCAGTGGTGAGGGTGAAGAGGATGAGTCTTTTAATCTTTTATTATTATTTAGTATTTTATTTTAGTAAATAGTATATTAACAAAGGAGAAGTACCAAACCAGAAATATTCATCCCTACTCATTTGGATACCAACAGTTCTTGGTTAACAGTACTGATAAATACTAAGAGATCTTTACTTTCAATTAAGAAGTATTTTAATTAGAATACTGGGTAACACTTCATTGTACAGTGTCCCTTGTTGTGTGTTACATCATGTACTGACATTTACATTGTAATAACAGCAACCTTAAACCAAACTCTAATCCTCATGTTAATTAATTGCTTAGTAATTAATTGTATGATTACACTGTGACACCTTAAAATAAAGTGTAACTGATTATTGCTCATTTTAAGAGTCAATTATGTAGCTTGACTCAATTAGGCATAAACTCCTTAAACTCAAGGTTAGCTGATCAACATTTGCGCATATGAACACACTCCATACTTCAAACTTTTCTTCTCACAGTCCCTTCTGATGTGAAAACAGTTACACACTCCACAGAATTATGCATGATATGAGTCATTTCTATATTTCAATCTGGGGTGGTTTACAGCATGTTTTATAGCATCAGCACCTCCGCCAAAATTGAGAAGATCAGTCACGCCCTGTCCTCATAGTAAGTGGTGGTGGGTGCCATAAATAACAGCTCCAGCCTTTATTGCATCAAAATGCTGAGTCTGTCTTGTTGCCTTTTACATCAGTTCACTCAGACCTCAATGATAGATGTGTTTCTATAAAAATGACCACTTTATTTAGTCCCAAACCCAGAAAAAAATGTGAAAAGGCATCTGAAACAAATTCAGCTGAATAAAAAAATGCACCTTCTACTAAATTTAATTTATTTTAGCCTAAGTTTATGTTTGCCTTTCGGACTAAGATACACCCCCTGTGATTTGTAATCTTACTTAATTTGACTAACTAGTCTGTGAAGTCCATTTCACAGGGCACGGAGTAATCAGAATGTACCCCAGGAGTCTCCACATCTCAGAAGGCAGCATGCTTTTAAAAGCCTTTCCCCAATCTATACAATGTCTGTGAAATACCTAAAAAAATGGAGATCCCCCTAATAGAGCTATGTTTTATTCTTCATCCCAGCACTGCATTACAAGTAACCCTCAGTGACTTTGATGGAGAGGCTTTCCATTTCTCAGCACCACTGCTTCACAGACAGGCAGGCAGGAGCCTTCAGGTAGCTCCGAGATCAATAGCAGCTCTAAGCCCACTCTGGATCAGCCACACCTGAGACTAAATCACAGCAACACTCACTTTGCTTCCAATCAATACCATGCATCAAACCGTATTCACCATTGATCATTCCCTGCCTGTACTTTGTCATCTCCGACAACTCTTCTTGGAGCTTGAATATAATTTAGCAGGCCCTAATTTAACAAACCCTTCTTGACTTGCTGATACAAGGAATTTCAAGTGAAACAGAAATAGGAAGAGCATAAGAAGGTATGCTTATTTTTCTATCTTTAATCTGGAGGTACAATCACAAAAGTCTTTAATTAGCGTAAGTTGACTGGGGCACAAAAGAAGAGCTTTGCAAAACCTAAAATCTCAGGGAGTGAAATTGGCAGCAAAAACACTTGGGTGTTGTCTGTTTTGAAAGGATCATCCCTGTTTGTGTCTGTGTTTGTTTACTGTGAACACAACTAAACTCCAAATAAGCACTTTATTTGCTTTCATACCAGGGCATTGTTAAATTCTTGATCCTGTTCCAAGGGTGTTAGTTTTCTGTAATTGCAGGTCTATGCAGGAGCTCCAGGTTGAACACACTGTTGTTTAAGTTGGCATGTCAGTTTGGAGTGTCTATAAGATTCTTCCAAAAAAATTATATTCTTTTATCATTTACTCATTCATATATATTGAATACATTTTTTTGGATGAACTATCCCTTTAATCTGTGTTGTAAGGACATACTTTAACAGCATTTCAGGAAGGAAAACCTTGAAATATGTCTTTAAATAAGCATATGTACAACACCATTAACACCATCTTTAATTTTTTTTATTAATACATAGCAATGATTAATTTAAAGTGTGACAGTAAAGACATTTACATTGTTACAAAAATAAAATAAAATGCTGTTCTATTGAACTCTTATCAACAAATCCTAAAAACAAATGTGTCATGGTTTCCACAAAAATACAAAAATAAGACTGTTTTCAACACTGATAATGATTCATTTAAAATTTCTGGATCAGCAAATCAGCATACTAGAATATTTTTTTCCAAAAAAGATACGGACCCCACACTTTTGAATGGAAGTGTATGCCATATATAAGCTAAATATAAGATGAATATTTGACTAAGCAATTATTTGTAATGTTTTTTTGTTGAACATTATTGTTCAATTGTTAAGTATAACATAAAATTAGATTTTATTCTTTAATTTCAGAATCACAGAATTGTACAAAAAATGTAAAATCCAGAAAGTGTCGGAGACAAGTGAGTTGACATGGCCTGACTGTCCCATCCCATAAACTTAAAACATAACAAACATAAAATGAACAAGGGTGCGTTCATTTATAAACCCATACAAATTCCAGTTGCTAAAGGCTTTAATCTAGTGTGTGAAAACTTGGACTTGGACTCACAGGCAGGCGTCAGTCGTCTGTATTATTTTAACGAAGAAAAAAAAACCTGCATTGAAATGAACCACAAAAAGTCCAAATTATATCAGATTATCATATCATTAAATGCATTCAAATGACATTCAACACCAAATTATATAATCCTGTAATAATCCCTTGATCTTAAACCCTTCTTTTAAAACATTCCTTCAGAAAATAAGGCTATTTCCTCATCTCCAAACTTGTTTGAGCACTCTTTTCTTATAGCTGGACTAGTGTACAAAGTGAGCCTTGATGAAAGGCTCTCTCCTCACCGGACAGCAGAAGTATTAACCTAATTACCAATGATTTGTCTCTTCCTGAGGGGTGCTTTTGCAACCAATCAATTGGAAAACAGAGATGCCACATTAAAAGACAATTTATTAACAATGGTACAACCTGTGATGTCTACTGGTTTGGAAAACATCCTGCTGATATTCGGGGGCTTGAATGCAGGGCAGATTGATGATGCTGGGGGTGAAGGAGGTCATGACCAAGCACTCAGAGTTAAAGTTCAAGATGATAAATCGAAAAGGTTGTGCCCCTAAAGAAACCCCCGAGGAATAAATATGACAGTAAGACTTTTCACATCAGTTCCTAGTTGGTGTATACAGGGGCGCCGTTAGGGGGGGAAAGAAGGTTAGGACGATTCTAAGGGCCCGACGAGGCCCGAGGGGAAACGTGATTTCTACCGAGGGACGCTAGAGCCCTGATTTCAGAGGGCTCCCGACCGGGGATCGGAAACGTGATTTTCACTACATAGTTCGAGGGGAAAGACTAGAGCCCTAGTCAGACCGGCCCCGACCGGGCTTCGATCGGGCCAATTTTCACGTCATAGTTCAGACGCGGGCCGGGCCTCGGGCCTGTTTTAGGCTTCTCCTTATGTTTATATTTTAGACATCCATCAATTAGTGATGAAAAAAAATTGCCGCGCTGGTGGAAACAACACGAGACCGTGCTGCCGCGGCAGTCAAGAGCGGCTCGACGGTGTTTAGTGTCCAGTAAGCGCAGCTGAAGAGTTCTGCGTTCAAATACACGCAATAAAGCTTGCCATAAAGCCCCAGCAAAAGTAATTACCATGAATGTGTCAGGGGGAAATAGTAAGGAGATATTTGAATTATTTACTAATAAACTAGTGTTTTCTGTGTCGATGAAGAATCAGATGAAGATCCTGATTCGCCATCCCCTCATTAGACGCGCCTTTAGAGAGAAGCACATCTTCACGGATTATAATGAAAGAGTTTTTGTTTTCGATTTGGTTTATTTCGTTAAGTAGTAATTTAAAGCTTTCTATAGATATATTTATCATGTCTGTGAGTCATGTATTCGCTGACTTTCGGTTAATTTTTGTGAAGTGCAAAACAGACAATTTTTCTTTTCTTGTAAAGTGAAAGTGATCTTCTTTTCACTTTCAAGATCGTGAAAGTGAAAGCAAAAAGAGGAATTCCTGTCACAAAATTTAAATCACAAATAATACTGATGAAAAAGAACGGGTTGAATGTTAAACAATTTCGTTACCATATAACTATAAACTATGATAAAAGTTCATCAGCATGCATTGATTAATCAAATGTTGTATAAAAAAAAATACAAATAAATTTGCGACCTGTCTGCCGCTGGCCGCTTGGTCGTTACTTTAAGAAAAAAAATTATTTAACTAACAAAAAAAATGCTCCAAACGTTTTTCTAAATTAACTTTATAAAAAAGCAAAACGAAATATTATCACTTTGCCATTACATACAAACTGAACAATTTTAATAGCTGAAACAGTATAATCTGATTTGGGAGAAGGGGAAAAAAGACGGGCTCGAGAATTCAATCGCGATATCTCTCGGTATCCCCAGCCATAACCCCCCCCCCCCCCCCCCCCGGAAGGCAGGAGGGCCCGAGTGAATATGCTGTCCAGGGGGCCCAGAATCCGTAGCGGCGCCCCTGGTGTATATCTCAAGAAAATATTTCCAGGTCACATTATATTATTATATTATTACATTACATTATATTAAATTACACTCACTGGCCACTTTATTAGGTACACCTTTCTAGTACCGGGTTGGACACCCTTTTGCCTTCAGAACTCTTCGTGGAAAAGATTCAACAAAGTGTTGAAGTGTTCAAAGAAACATTCCTCAGAGATTTTTGAGACTCATCGAAATCGAGACTCATCAGACCAGGTAACATTTTTCCAATCTTCTATTGTCCAATTTTGGTGATTCTGTGTGAATTGTAACCTCCGTTTCCTATTCTTAGCTGACAGGAGTGGCACCCGGTGTGGTCTTCTGCTGCTGTAGACCATCTGCTTCAGGGTTCGACGTGTTGTGCGTTCAGAGATGGTATTCTGCATACCTTGGTTGTAACGAGTGGTTATTTGAGTTACTGTTGCCTTTCTATCATCTCTAACCAGTCTGACCATTCTCCTCTGACCTCTGACATCAACAAGGTATTTTCGTCCACACAACTACTCACTGGATATTTTCTCTTTTTCGGACCATTCTCTGTAAACCCTAGAGAGGTTGTGCGTGAAAATCCCAGTAGATCAGCAGTTTTTGAAATACCCAGACCAGCCCGTCTGGCACCAACAACCATTCCACGTTCAAAGTCACTTAAATCCTCTTTCTTCCCCGTTCTGATGCTCGGTTTGAACTTCAACAAGTCGTCTTCACCACATCTAGATGCCTAAATGCATTGAGTTGCTGCCATGTGATTGGCTGATTAGCAATTTGTGTTACCAAGCAATTGAACAGGTGTACTTAATAAAGTGGCCGGTGAGTGTATATTATATGAACATTCACAATGCTATATCAGTCACGCTTTGCTTTAAGGTCCAGTTCTCGCTATTAACAAACCATTAACTATGGCTTTTGCCTCAATAAACTCCTAATTTGTTGCTCATTAATAGTTAGTCAGGTAGATGTTAAGTTTAGGTATTGGGTATGATTGGGGATGTAGAATATGCTCATGCAGAATATATGATTTATAAGTACTAATAAACAGCCAAAATGTTAATAGGCATGATAATAAGCAACGAGTTAATAGTGAGAATTGGTCCCTATACTAAAGTGTTACCGAAATATCAAATATTATAAAATCCAATGCTGACCAATAAAAATCCATATAATAAATAAGCACTTAAATCAGCACCTCAGAGTATCTCAATATACATCTTATTACATTTGTGTTACTGTAATGCAATATTGTGTTGAAATACAGTAGAAAAATACTGTAATATATATTTTTTAAAAGTAATACAAAAAAAGCCACAAATGTATGGGAGCCTGTTTCCACAGCGGGATTAAAAATTAAGAATATAATTTGTGACTTTTTATCTAATCATCTGGAATTTTTCTCTCTTTCTCTTTCATTTTTTTCTTCTTCTGAGAATTACGAGATACATATAATCACACAATTGTGAGATATACAGTCTGAACTTTGAAATACTGTATAAACTTGCAATTTGACTTATTTTCTCACAATTTTTGTTTACATATCGCAGGTCTGTATTTTTTTGTTTGTTTGTTTCCACCGATAAATAAAAAATAAATCAGGTAATTGCGACTTTTTATCTCACAATTGCAAGTTAAAATGTAAAAAATCTGACTTTTTATATCTCACACTTTTTACTTTATCTTGCAAATATGTAAAATGAAACCAGACTTATAAGATTTAAATAAAAAAAGTCAGAATTGTGAGATAAAAAGCTGCAACAAATAAATTGATTTGAAAATGTCACTAAGTAAACCATGAAGTACCAGAAATATACTTAAATACTAAAATATAATGTCTTATTTTTTGATTTTGGGATGAAATTTGTCTGGTTTTGTGAGATTCACTCAGAAAGTCCACTTCTTTCCTCTCCACACACTCAAGCACACATAATTCCCAATGAAGCAGGTGCATTATTGCTCAGCTGTTTTAATTATACATGAACCTTTGATCTGACTCATTAAAAGGATCAGATTAATTAAGGAAGTTCATGCACTCAATCACTCATTTACTCTCTGAAGTATCTCTCTCCATTCCATCAGTCATCTGACATCCATTTTTCTTCTGTATGCACAAACTGCTCACCTGTCTCTCCCTCCCGTTAACCCAGGCCTGCTGACAAACTAGCACAACAAAGCGCTGCCTGTCTGGATTTATGTATGTGTAAAATATGGGTGAACTCCCTCCCCTCATACACACACACACACACACATTCTGCTGCAGATGGCTGTGTAATCCATCAGAATGTCACAGGAGATATAAAAGGGATTGAGAAGCTCTGGCTTCTTTATTGTTTATTTATTAAAGACAGAGTCCAGAATGACCCTCCTCTTCCCCACCCTCTCTCAAACAATACAGCTGAGGGATCTCACAAAAACTGTCAAAAAATGCTTGATAATATTTCAGTTTGAAACTAAAATATATATTCAGTGTATAAATGATATATCCTAAAGAAACTTCAGCCTATTTTAGGAATATTTAGATTTGTAAAAATATAATTATTTTGAAAACATCCACACATTCCTTAATTTTGAGTAGACTATTCTAAAACTTAATAATAATAATAATAATAATAAATGTTAAAACAAATGTAAAAATAAATAAATATCGTTGTCATGTAAAATAAATCACAAAAATAGTAATTTAAATTTATACAAGATACATTTACTGTACTGAATTTAAAATAAAACTAAATAAAACAAAAGGTAGAGGAGTGAATGAAACAAATAAATGGGAGGGACACATTGTAAATCACATCAGACTCTCTTATAAATGGGTTTAAATGCATAGTTGCCACAGATACACATGAGATGCCATTTAAAAGCAGAAAATGAAACAACAACAAAGTCTCTCAAGCATTTTTGTCAGTTTTAAGATGAATTGTGTAGTTTTGGCACCATCAAACAGGAGATTTCTTTACATGATAAACTGGGAATGAAGGGAGTATTTAAAAAAATAAACACTTCAGCTATAAGAATTAGACCTAAAATACTGTTCTAACAGCTATGTTTTTTTTTTTATTTCGCTATTCGGTCTTTGTTTGTGTATTTTCAGTTCAGCACACAGACATTGTCAGGTGTTTGGGGCATGAATATTAATTGTGTTTTGTGAAGTCCAAACTAATTGGTTATCAAAAAGATAGACGCTGGCAGGTGGCAGAGGCTTTTTCTTGATTCTAATCATTTTATATGGCTGGCTACATTTTTTTATGTAATTATGGTTAAGCAAAGTAAACTAATTTATATTATAACATCCCCACAATTGTAATGCTTTTTAATGATTATTTTTGAATATATTAATGGTAATGAGAAAAAAATATATATAGCCTATATTAGGGATGTGCATCTGAGGCCAATGCGATATGCATCTCGATGCATAGCCAATGATAAGATACATTGAAGATACATATGAAGTCAAAAGTCAAAGTCAAAGTCAAAGTCAGCTTTATTGTCAATTCTGCCACATGTACCGTACATACATACAGAGAATTGAAATTGCGTTACTCTCTTACTCCCTGGTGCATACAGATAACACTAAACACTAACATTAGAACACAAAAATACAGATAATTACAAATCAATATATATATATATATACACATCTACATAAGTATATATGTATATATACATATATATATATCACACACAAAATACACAAAAATGCAACTATTACAAATAAGGACATGTAGGAAAAAAATAAAACATTAAATAAAAAAAATACAAATAATAATATTAAAAAAAAGGATAAAGTGGCATAAGGCACATGGCAGATAGTGCAAATCAGTGAAATAAACAAACAGTGCAGAAAATAAATGGTGTAGTGCAAAGAGCTTATCAAGACCATTTAAAGTGACAAGGAGCAGTCTTTTTTTATTCAGACTGTCAGAAGAGGTAGTTGAATGAGGTCCAATGCTGTACAAGTGACCGGTGCTTGTCTCAGTGTGAGTGTGTGTGTGTGTGTTCGGGGTGGTGTGGGTGGGGGTCAGAGTTCAGTGATTCGTGGGGTAAGAGAGGGGAGGGGGGGCAAGGACGGGAGGGAGTTCAGCTTCCTGACAGCCTGGTGGATGAAGCTGTCTATCAGTCTTTTTTGTCTGGCTTGGAGACTCCTCAGTCTCCTCCCTGATGGTAGCAGACTGAAGAGCTGTGTGTCGGTGGGTGATCACCTGCAATGTAGAGGGCTTTTCGGGTGAGACGGGTGCTGTAGATGTCCTGGAGGGAGGGGAGAGAGACACCAACGATCTTCTCAGCTGCTCTCACTATCCGTTAAGGGACTTGCGGCAGGACGCGTTGCAGGCGCCATACCACACAGTGATGCAGCTAGTCAGGATGCTCTCGATGGTGCCTCTGTAGAAGGTGCACATGAGGGGGCCGGGGCTCTGGCTCTTCTGAGTTTGCGGAGGAAGTAAGACGCTGTTGTGCTTTCTTCGCTAGTGCTGCAGTGTTTTGGTCCAGGAGAGGTCCTCTGTGATGTGTACACCCAGGAACTTGGTGCTGCTCACTCTCTCCACAGTCGCACACCATTGATGGTCAGAGGAGCATGCAGAGAGTGCACATCTCCTGAAGTCAACGACAATCTCCTTCGTCTTCTTCACATTCAGAGAGAGATTGTTGTCAACTGCACCATCTGGCCAGGCGGCTCACCTTGCTCCTGTAGTTTGTCTCATCTCTGTTGCTGATGAGACCCACCACAGTCGTGTCATCCGCAAATTTAATGAAGCGGTTGGAGTTGTGTGACGGTGTGCAGTCGTGGGTCGCAGAGTGAAGAGGAGGGGGCTCAGCACACATCCTTGGGGGGCCCCTGTGTTCAGTGTGATGGTGCTGGATGTGTTACTGCCGACCCGTACTGCTGAGGTCTCCCGGTCAGAAAGTCCAACAGCCAGTTGCACAGCGATGTATTGAGCCCCAGCTGGACCAGTTTATGAATGAGCTGTTGAGGGTGATTGTGTTGAATGCTGAACTGAAGTCTATGAACAGCAATCTGACATACGTGGTCCGTTTTGTCCAGATGTGTGAGGCTGGGTGGAGGGCAGTGGCGATGGCATCATCGGTCCGAGCGATTGGACCTATATGCAAACTGGAAGGGGTCCAGGGAGGGGGGGAGGAACATTTGATGTGTTGCATGACTAGCCGTTCAAAGCACTTCATGAGAATAGGAGTGAGTGCTACTGGACGGTAGTCATTGAAGCAGGATGGAGATGACTTCTTCGGGACTGGAATGATGGTGGTAGCTTTGAAGCATGTGGGGACAACAGCCTGACTTAGTGAGATGTTGAAAATGTCTGTGAAGACATCAGTGAGTTCCACTGCACAGTCTCTCAGTACACGCCCAGGAATGTTGTCAGGACCCGGAGCTTTGCGTGCATTGATCCTGCTGAGGGATCTCCTCACGCTGTCTGGACACGACATCACCTGGTCGGTGATGTAGTCTTCTGTGCAGGGTGCTGTTTTGTGCTTCAAAGCGAGCGAAGAAGGCATTCAGCTCGTTCAGCAGGGGATGGTGCTGTCACAGGTCTGTGGTGGGGGCTTGTAGTCCGTAATGGTCTGAATCCCCTGCCACAGGCTCCGAGTGTCTCTGCTGTCGCTGAAACGATGGGCTATCCTCCTGGAGTACTGTCTCTTGGCCTCTCTGATGCCGCGTGATAGGTTGGCCCTAGCTGTCTTCAGGCCCTCCTCATCTCCAGCTCTAAAGGCAGCATTCCGAGCCTTCAGAAGTCTGTAGACCTCCCCTGTCAGCCACGGCTTCTGGTTGGCCCGGACAGTGATAGACTTTGTGACCGTTAACATCATCAATACACTTGGTGATGTAGGCAGTGACAGTCTCTGAGTACTCTTGGAGGTCTGTAGTATTGTTATATGTGGCAGCCTGCTTAAACATATCCCAGTCAGTAGTGTCAAAACAGTCTTGAAGTGCCTCTGACGACCCTTCAGGCCACACTTGTATCTGTTTTGTGTACTGGTTTGATAGCTTTAACGAGCGGTCTGTATGCAGGCATTAGCATGATAGAGATGTGTCTGAGGCTCCGAGGTGGGGGAGGGGAGGGGCCTTGTAAGCTCCTCTTTGTGTGGTGTAAACAAAATCCAGGGTATTTTTCCCCCTTGTTGGAAAGTCTATATGCTGATTAATTTTTGGGAACACACTCCTTACGTCTGCGTGGTTAAAATCCCCAGCCAAGATGAGGAAAAGCATCTGGGTGGGCTGTCTGCTGCCCACTGATGTGCTGGTACAGATCATTTAGTGCCTCACTCCTATTGTTGTTATTTGAGCTGGGAGGGATGTATACAGCAACGAGCAGTATGGCTGTAAATTCCCTCGGTAGATAGAACGGCCGGCACTTAATAATCATAAACTCCACCAGGGGTGAGCAGTGTTTGCAGACCACAACAGCGTCGCGACACCATGCATCATTGATGTAAATACAAAGCCCGCCGCCGCGCGTCTCTTACCTCCCCTCGACGAGAGCTCTGTCTGCTCGATAGCATGTTAGCTGCTCGAGCTGAATGGCGCAGTCCGGAACGCTGTTGTTAAGCCATGTTTCCCGTAAACACAAAAACACAACAGTCTCTTACAGTCCTCTGAGAAGAGCGAAGTAGTCGGATGTGGTCCAGTTTATTGTCCAAAGAGCGTACGTTCGCCAGTACGATGGTGGGGATAGCTGGCTGTTTGGGTTAGCCGCTAGCCTAGCTCGGATACCTCCGCGCTTACCCCCTCTTCTGCTTCCTCTCACGCCGCTTGTAGCGCCTCCGCTCTGGGCGAGATGCAGTAGTGGGGTCGGTGATGGTGTAGGCCTCCGGAGCAGACCGAGGTCCCGCAGCTCTTCGGCGTGGTGCGCAGAGTTTAACTCTAACAATGTGGTTCTGCCGACATCGAGCAGAAACTCGCGACTGTATGCGCGCTTGAAGACAGGTAGACGAGACGAATATGTACAAAAACATTGCGACTTACAAGACAAAAAACACGAAAACACCGTTCTGTCGGGAGAGAGAGAAGCCGCTGCGTCTGTTGTGCGCGCCGCCATCTTGTATGAAGCAGCTAGCGATGCGATTCGATACAATTCACTCCTGTTACGATGCAGTGCGATTCGGTTTCGATTCAATACAATGCGATGCAATACGATGCAATGGGAAAAATATCATTGCTTTTATTTCGTTAGTTCAGACAGACAGCAAATGATAGTCTTCTGACTTCTAAATTGTATTTACCCATTACAATAGTCTCTTTACAGGTTACTTCTATCTAAAAATCATATCTGAATCAGAATTATTGCGTTCCGTCTGTTTAGCGCGCATGCGCAGCAGATCGTCCACTCGAGCAAGCCCACTCCTGACAGCAAAATGGATATATTTGCATGACTTTCTTACATTTACAGATGAAAAATAAACTCATGACATGTCAGTTATGTACTGAGGAAAACAAAACGTCTCAAATGCATTAAACAGCACAGATATATTCGCTGTTGCCGTGGTGGATCGATTTGATCCATGATCGACATTAACACACATGCTCCGTCTGCAGTGTGTATGCGGTCCGTGTGCGTTACATACGCGGTGCAGAAGCAGCATGGACTCATTGTGCTTTCACACAGGATGCGTTTGCTGTCCTCTCCTGGTCCGCGGCTGTTTACCACAAACACTGAAAGTAGGGGAGGCCGGGTGGTTGTATCACTTTTTTTTTCAGCATCTGTAACTGGCTGAATATTTGAGCGTGACCTTTTCAACGTCATTACGTATTACGTGAAGTTCGGGACACGCATCGCAGAACAGGCGAGCATTTGTGTGTTTATAAAGCAGATATTTTTTTTTAAATAACCGATCGTTTAGCTAGATAACACCCTTATTCCTCGTCTGGTATCATTTATATCTCTTTGAAGCTGCACTGAGGCTGTAATTTTGACCTTCAACCGTTTGGAGTCCATTGAAACTAACTTTATGGATACAAATCCTGGAATGTTTTCATCAAAAACCTTAATTTATTTTTGACTGAAGAAAGAAATACATAAACATCTTGGATGACATGGGGGTGAGTAATTTATAAGGAAAATTTTATTTGAAAGTGAACTAATCCTTTAATAATTTGAGAATAAAGTATAACAATAATAATAATTTGCACGGTTTGATGTGATATGAGCTAACCGATCTTTAGATTAAATCAATTACGTTTTTTTCCTCAGTTGGGCAGAACAAACGTGGCAGACTTGTTACTTACTTGTTCAGATGACAATATACGGTTAAAATTCTTATTTGGGTCATATATTCCAAGACGTAGGCTAGAATCTGTGATAGCAAAGTACAGTAAACATCCACACCGGTGCATGACTGACTGAAACTCATACTCTTCAGAACATTATATTAATCCATGCTGAAGCCGTGCCGGAGCACAACCCACGTAATAAAGATAATTCCGGACAAAGCTGCAATTCCAGATTTTCAAACAGAGATGGCGACAAAGGGGCAAAACTTACGGACTTTAATATATTTTTTCTTTAGATTTTTGGCGAAATATGACCTGAACATGTTCTTCAAAAGATTCACTTTACTCTTTTACTTCTTTCTGAACTAGTAATAGGGGACGTTGCTGGCGGGCCGATCTAAGCGACTGGGGAAATAAGTCTCGCTGAGACCCCTGGGGTGGCTGCTATTCCTGGTGGACACAGTGAAAAGGAGCTCTATCTTTCTCTCTCTCCCTCTCCTCCACACTCTTGCTGATATAATGGCCTTAACTACTGCCAAAAATACTATCACACCCTAAAGGGGTCTCTCTCTCTCTCTCTCTCTCTCTCTCTCTCTCTCTCTCTCTCTCAGACAAACACACACCTGCAGCCAAGGCTCAAAGGATTCAAGTGGATTGTTTACAAAAACCCAGTTGCTGCAGGGTTGTGGAAAGTCTACATACTCAAAAATAAATCACCCAGACTCTTAGAAGAAGAGACCGACAGAAAGAAGTGCTTCTTCATGGTGCCTATACTAAAAAGTTACAGAAATACTTAAGTAATAAATAGCGTTTTCAAAAAATGTAAATGTACTGTTTTATTAGTCATCCCATAGAAAACCACCTGGTTACTAACCAACTGCAGCTGCAGTGTGTGGGTGTATTTATTTATATATTTCTTTATTTTATGTAGGTGTCTTAATGAATATTCATATTTATTTTAATTACAATTTAATAAATGTGTTGTTTGCATTTTATTTCCATTTGTCTTATGCTCCAAACAATGGGGAATAAACATAAAAGTCAGACCTTTCAGACCAGTTTTTTTAGACTAGACTAAGAAGGAACAAAATTAATTTTAATAAAATACATTTTCTTGATAATTTGGCATCATTAAAGAAAAAGATTGATTGGAAAAAGAATATCATATTTTATAAAATCTTTTGTCTTGTGCTCCAAAAAATGTAATGATAAAAAAATGAAAAATAATAAAAAAAATAAAAAAATATATATATATATATATATATATATTATATATATATTATTATTAAAGAACAAATTAAAAATATTTTGTTTTTGCCCCCATTTTCATGAGCTGTCAAAATCTAACTTTTTCTATACACAAAAGTATTTCTCTAATATTTTCACAAATCTGTCTAAATCTGTGTTAGTGAACTTCTCTTTCGAGATTACATCCACCTCACAGGTCAGGCTTCAAGTGCTGATTAGACAGCATGATTATTGCAAGGTGTGCCTTAGGTGGCCAAATAAAAGGCCCTCTAATGAGTTTTAAAAAAATGCCAAATCGCAGTTTTGAGGGAGCATGCATTGATGCTGACTGCAGGAATGTCAAAGCTGTTGCCCGTATAATGTTCATTTCTCACAAGGCCGTCTCCAGGCGTTTCAGAGAATTTAGCAGTACATCCAACCGGCTTCACAACCGCAGACCACGTTAACCACACCAGCCCAGGACCTCCCCCCATTCACCTCCAAGATTCTAAGATAGCCACCCGGAGCTGCTGCAACTCGGAAAACTCAGGGAAGCTCATCTGATGCTCGTCATCCTCATCAAGGTCTCGACCTGACTACAGTTTTTTAACTCTTGAGTGGGCAAATGTGACATTCGCTCACATGGCGTCTGGCACTTTGGAAGGTTTTCTTCACGTATATCCCGGTTTTCACTCTACAAGGCAGATCAAATGTATGGCGTCGTGTGGGTGAGTGGTTCATGTCAAATTGTGGATCGAGTGTCCCATGGTCGGTGGGGTTATGTGGGCAGGCGTATGTTATAATTGATCATTTTGTGCACAAAGGTACCGTGACGAGATCCTGAGCCCATTGTTGTGCCTTTCTCCACGACCATCACCTCATGTTAGGCATGATTGCACAGCCCCATGTTGCAAGGATCTGTACACAATTCCTGGAAGCTGAAAACATCCAGTTCTGCATGGCCAGCACAGGACATGTCACCCATTGGCATGTTTGGGATGCTCTATCGGCGTGTAAGAGCGTGTTCCAGCTGCCAATTCCAGCAACTTCGACAGCATTGAAGAGGATGACCAACATCCACAGGCCACAATCAACAATTCAACTCACGAAGGAGGTGTGCCTGCGTAGGCAAATGGTGGCCACAATACTGACTGGTTTTCGGACCCCCAGATTCCCCAAATACAGTAAAACCACATTTTAGTGTGGCCTTTATTGTGGCCAGCCAGCACACCTGTGCTAAATGCTGTCTAATCACACCTGATATGCCACACCTGTGAGGTGGATGGATTATCGGCAAAGGAGAAGTGCTCATAACACATTTAGCAGATTTGTGCAATATTTGAGAGAAATAGGCCTTTTGTGTACATAGAAAAAGTCTTAGATCTTTGAGTTCAGCTCATGAAAAATGGGGGCAAAACAAAAGTGTTGCATTTATAATTTTGTTCAGTATATATTCAGTTTGGCTTAGGCAATTAGCTTTATAATAACACATAGTATGCCCTTATTTAGCTATTATGCGTGTGAGATAGACGATAGGTTGTCCAGTTGTGAACTCTCTAAGTGATCCACTCAATCCCCCAGCAGTTCCTCTGCCTCTGGTCACGGGCCGTGGCGTTGCTGAGGAGACAGGCCATGTATATGATGGATGATTGGTTTCCTCCCATGTTGCCTCAGCACGATGCTGTTACTATGATAAATGCTACCCTAGGTAACAAATCTCTACACATCCTTACGGCAGCGGACCACGGAAAAATACAAACAGCACTGCGGGATGGGTCACGGCCCTCCTCTCATCTCACACACTCAAATATACAGGAAACCACACACACATCAATAAATAACTGCAGGACACTTGCTGAAGCCAATATAAATAAAGAAGCCCAGTGCTTTGTCTGCAAACACAAAATAGTGCTGTTTTCAGAAATTAATACTCAACCACAAACCGAAAGCTTTTCTCGCTCTATTAAAACACACATTTAAGTTCTCCTAAAAACACACACACTGTTCATCCCACATCCTCCCACATCTCGCCTTTTGCTGACACACTCAAAGGAGTGCTATTTCTAATGAAGTTTTCTCCAAAAATAACCTTTAGAAATAGAATGATGGATTAGCACTGTCTCTCTACAGGGATTTTCAAGATTACACGTGCATTATAATTTTTTCAGAGTGTTAGATTGGGTACCGCTGTCCACAAAACACGTGCCCAATTAGGAAAGAAGAATGACCTTATTAGAAAACACGAGTCCATCCGCCAGTCACTGCGGCGGAGAGTTTGACTGACAGCTCAAACTCACTCCTACAGACGCTTTACCAGCTTTAAAGAGCCGCGGCACATCTGATGTGGAGGTGGACGGCAGACGAACAACAAGAACTGTCCTTGTGACTCATTTTTTTTTTTTTTTTACAAAAGAGAAGGATGTTCCTTTGACACCAAAAGAAAACCAGTACAGTGACTCATGTCTCTGAAGGAGTTATTTTTACCTTCCAAACCAGGCGAAAGGAAATAAAAATAAACAACGTGGAAACATGATTATAATGTGGCAGACATGGAAGTTATTTGCAGTTGTTAGGGGGAATTTATTTGTACAGGTAGCTCAAAAACAGCTATAAATGGCCCATTCAGACTAGTTTGGTTTTAAAGGCCATCTTAAAACTTAATATTAACTTTTTTTCCTTCATTTTGCAGTACAATAAGTTTTATAGAGGGCTGCTAGTATGACAATGTGATGTTTATTATGACAATTTATTACTGAAGTTAAAACAGACGCTGAGTAATTATGTTGTTAAACAATGACTGTGGTCTGTGGTTGTGCATGTTGAGTAGAGATGCTCATGCAAGCGAAAAGAGTTCAATTCTGGCTTCATTTACTGTCACTCTTAAATGTAAAGCTGTCAAATAACAAAATTACACATAATCAGAAAAGTACATTTGTCTAGATTGAAACTCATTTATACTTTCAAACTATTTTTAAAAATACAATAAACATGTTGTAAAATAATAAAATTAAACAAACATTATATAAATATAAAATTAGTCTAGTTATACAGTAGTAGTCAAACTATTAAAACAAAAATACAATTTCCAAGAGAAAAACTCAAAATCAAACTATTTTAATAATAAATACAACATTTTAGAAATAAAAACATGTCTAGACAGAAACCCACTTATACTGTATCCAGTACAAATGTTTACAAAATAATAAAACTAGTCTAAAGAAAATCCCTTGTACTGTGCAACCAAACATTTTAAGATTAGATAGATAGATAGATAGATAGATAGATAGATAGATAGATAGATAGATAGATAGATAGATAGATAGATAGATAGATAGATAGATAGATAGATAGATAGATATTATTAAACTATTATTATTTATTTTTATAAATAATATTTTATTTTTAAACTATAACTATAAACTATTTTTTAAATAACAAATAAATTAAAATTAAATTAAACTGAAATTCAGAGAGAAAAAGACTTCAAACTACACATGAACACAGTGTTGTTGCAAAGACAAGTGAAATGTGGCTGTTATTTATAAGTTTAATCAAAAGGGTGGCTCCATATTTGTCATATTTTAACCAACAATAACCTAAATCATGATAAAAACACTTTATTGGGCAATAGGAGTGTAGATGACGCAGGTAGCCACCAATTAAACAGACTGCAGATGAAGGCCTCGGTGAATGTTAACTCTTCAGGTCACTGCAGTATGAATATATTATTGTGAATTAAATTTACAACTTCTCTGATAACAACTTCTCTGTGGGTCAGAAGGTTCAGATGCATCTTTTGGGAGTCCCTTTTGACCAAACCTGCTTAGTGTGACTGAAAACGGGATTATAGCACATGTAAACTTGATATGAAGTTGGTAAGCTAGCCGCCTCTCACCACAGAAGTGGCACTGAGAAATGTTCAGTAACCTCACAGAGACGGACAAAACAAAATGAAACAAAACAGAGTGAGGGGCAGATTGAACCTGATGTTCCATTAGTACAGCCTGCTGGGAAATCAGGATGCCTGCTTTCTAGAGCATATCTCATCACTGTCTGGATGAATCCCTGCTATTCTACCTCTGAGTCTTTTTTCATATCTCATCCTCTAGAGAGAGAGAGTGTGTGTGTGTGTGTGTGTGTGTGTGTGTGTGTGTGTGTGTGTGTGTGTGTGTGTGTGTGTGATCTTTATGAATCTTTGTGTGTGTGTGTGTGTGTGAATGATCTAAGAAAAAACTGAATCTTAGGATTCAATCATAGGTGAAAGTTCACTGACCTCCGGGTCAGGCAGAAAGACGTTTAAAACCAGTGTGCATTCTGTGCGACTGGGACAGTACTGTTGATGCACACTGTGTGTGACTGTCAGTTGAGCCGGAGAGAGGAGACTTGAAAATATTCTGTGCAAGTGTGTGTGTGTGTGTGTGTGTGTGTGTGTTTGTGTGTGTACATTCACATGTGTGTGTGTGTGTGTGTGTGTGTGTGTGTGTGTGTGTGTGTGTGTGTGTGTGTGTGTGTGTGTGTGTGTGTGTGTGTGGGTGTATGTGTGTGTCTATGAGGCAGAAGTAATGAAGCATTTGTGTGTTTTCATTGAGGGTCGAGCTACCATACAAAAAGGTTATCCTGTGTGTGTGTTTGGGTAGTAACCCACAGTGCTCTGACCCCGTGTGCCACTTTTATTTCATTCCTATACTGTATTATTCAGTCATTTCTGTTTTTCCTTTTGCATCAAAGATTCTATGCTATGATCTATGTTATGATGATGCTGTGTATCATCATAACACTTTCTCCTTCACTCACACACACAAAATATCATGGTGTTTTTTTTGGACATGTTCTAAAATAATATGCTTCTGGACATGTACCCTGTTAATAGCAGCATTCTGTAAAGTACAAAGTTAGTGCATATGAACATGGTAATATGTCTGTATCATGCTATAAGGTGACACTTACTATAAAAAAATATGGACAATTAAGTAATAGTTGAATATACATAAAAAATAAAGAAATAAAAGTGTAGCTGTACTAGATGACTAGAACATTTTGCAAAAAGAAGCTTTCTATTATTATTATTATTAGCCTATTATTTGTATTATTACGCTTTCATTCAGCAAGGAAGCATTAAATTGATCAAAGTGACTGTAAATACATTTATAATGCTACAAAAGATCTCTATTTCAAATTATACCGCGGGGCTGTTGAATGCTTGAATCTGATTGGCTGACGAACGTTCTGAGGTGTGCAATTATTTTCAGGGAAATGCACGGTGAACGTAGTTCCAGGCAGCTCTCGACCGCATTACACTTCCGTATCACTTCACCAAATGATTTCTGTTATTTCAAAAGGTTCTTACAACAGCAATACAACCAAAACCAACAAGACACTGGCCAAATACAAAAATATAGTAAGCAATGGGTTAAAAACGACAGATCATTTCCATTTTTTGTCACAAAATTACAGTTTTATTATGTACGTAAAGCACATACTCTATTTCTCCCGCACTCTCTCCCTTACAGACACATATAGTTTACACACATAAAAACATACGCGCTAATGTTGTTAGCGCTGCTCTGATGACTTTGTTAGTAAATAGTTTAGCAACTTAAAAGTACATGACATTTCTTACAAGCGAAGCGAGGTAACAACGGCACTGTTCGTGAGGAAAATGAACTTAAAGTTTCACTAGTAGAGACGCTGCTGCCGAACACTGATGAGAGACCGACTCAGAGAGGTAACGTAGGCTAATTCACGCACGCT
The DNA here is from genome assembly GCA_027422405.1 of Ptychobarbus kaznakovi. Lineage (NCBI taxonomy): Eukaryota > Metazoa > Chordata > Actinopteri > Cypriniformes > Cyprinidae > Ptychobarbus > Ptychobarbus kaznakovi. Next base: position 17,513,456 of record CM049794.1, on the reverse strand, counting down.
CAATCTCTCCCTTTCTCTCCGTCTCACTCTCTCATAACTTAATTATTAGCTGCATTTGTCTGTTATCAACGGCTCAAGCCTCCGTTATTAGTTTTAAAATAACGTTTTGGAATTAGCAACGGAGGTGATGGATGAGATGCGGAAGAAATAATCCCTACTCACAATAGCGATTTAAGTAGAAAAACCGGACGAATACCTTGAAATATATCATCTGATCAATGTGTTGAAGTGTGGCAACCGAAGTATAAGTGGAATAATTGACTCCGAGCCGTTGAATTATTAGAAAATAATGCACACCCGAGGTGTAACGGCCACTACGCGAGCTGCATCACCACCTCGGGTGTGCATTATTTTTCTAATAATGCAATGGCCCGTCATCAATTATTCCTTACTTAATTTATATTTTAGTCATTAAATAACACCCCCCCCCCAAAAAAAAAAATAACAACATTAAATTAAAATAAAGCATCACAGTTCCCACTAAAACATTAAGCAGCACACCTCTTTTCGTGTTGCTTTTCAACATTAATAATCATATCAATATGTTTCTTGAGAGCAAATCAGTATATTAGAATGATTTCTGAAGGATCACGTGACACTGAAGACTGGAGTAATGATGCTGAAAATTCAGCTTTATATCACAGGAATAAATTACATTTGAAAATATATTCACATAGAAAACAGTTATTTTAAATTGTAATATGTAATGATTCACATTTTACTGTATTTTTGATCAAATAAATGCACTCTTGCTGAGCAAAAGAGACTTCTTTCTAAAACATAAATAAAATAAAATACAATTACCAACCACAAACTTTTGAACAGTACATAATTCACATATTGTGACACTGGGGTTGATACAGTATATTGTATCTAATGTAATACAATTATTTGTATTATTATTTTAAGTGTCTAAATACTTTTAAGGCCAATGCGTATTATAGCAGCACCACAGTAGTATACTGACACTACACCGTTTCCACCACAGCACTTTTAAATAGCACACAGTCATCTTCAACAATACGCTTTTGTTTCTGTTCAGTATAAAGAATGATCAACATGTTCAATACAGCTGCCAGGGTCTAATACAAGAGGGCAGCTTTTTTGAATAAGACCATTTCTCATCATGACAACTTGGCCATGTGCCCGTGTCATTTCTCGAACATCCTGTCACTCACCTGCCGGTCCAGAGTACCAGGTTCACGGCTCTTCTAGTTGACTTTTATGTTCTGCAAAACAAAAAGTCAAAAGTCACATCTACTGCACAAAATCTAACTTATTGCATCAAACTCTCAATATCACTTTCATTTGGTGCCTCTTTCAATGTTGGCAATTGATTTCTCTGTTTTGTGAGCTTGAAACTTCTTTGCTTCTAAAGACATTGTCAAAAAAAACAAAGCTACGGGCCACATTTAATTCCTAGTCAAAAGACTTTTATGTGCTCCTCTCTCCCTTTTTTCAGTATTGCATTCTCTCTCTCGCCTTCCCCTCCTTTTGCACTTCTTTTCTTTGTGTCTGAATTGAAGTCTGACCAGAATACTGATGTCATGGATTTGTGCAGTGCATTTGGACACGCAGAATGACTTTCTGGCCTCTTTTTTTCCCACCGCACTGCCAGCTCCTACTGCGCTCGGAGGCCGCTGAGAGAAAGCAGGCCCAATTACCAGAGCAGGGGGGCTTAGTGAGCACCACAACACAAAAACACACACACACACACGCACGCAAAACAGAGCGCGAGAAGTCTATTCAGACGAAGCGGACAGAAACTAGACTCGGCAATCAGGATGAAAGCTTAAAGAGACCTCAGCGAGGGAGGTTAAGTTATTAAGCGTGATGGCTAATGACAGTGTGGGAACGGCTATAGGAATATATGAGGAGAAAAAGGGAGGGAGGAGATATCCGATCGAAAGGAATCAGCGCTCCATCAATCACTCTGATTAAGATGTCAAGCTGTCAATCATGAGGATTAAGCTGAGGGGGCTCATGCATATTCATCAACATCTTTAGGGTGGGATGTGAATATGTTAAGCTGTATTACAGAAGAGTGGAGTGTGAAAGAGGAAGAGAGGTAATTAGTGGCCCACCATTCACCCCAGACAAAAGCAGGGTTGAAATGGTGTTCTATTCAGCCTCAAGAAGCTAGTTGTTGAGATGTAGAAGCATTTGTGTGCTATTCTGAACTGTGTGAAATTTGGTACATAAAATGTATTTGAGTCGAAATGCAGGATCAAAGGGTGAAAAAGTACTGTGACGTCTGAGCTGTGGTTTAGGGGATGGTGAGCCGTGGTGATGGTGTGGATTAAACATGGTCGAGCATGGCATGCAACTGATCCTTAGCACATTACCAAAGATCCTCGAATAATTTCCTGTCATTTTCCACTGGATCTGGATGTGATTCAGGGTGTTGCAATCTTGCAGCTAAAGTGTTTTGAGTGGTTGCAAGGTGAAGTCAGGAAAAGCTCAACCCCAAGTTTCTATGACATGGATTTTCAAAGTATTTGATCCCAAGAACCCTAAATATCACATTGCAAGAGCCCCTTTCTGAAATATAAAAGCAGCTAAATATTTTCATGCATAAAGAGCCATTTAAACTGTGTGGGGAAAAAGAGTACGTCTATTATTATAAATAACAGGTTGTTAAAAATCATTTTATATTGCTGCATACACTTGAAGTCAAAGCACATTATTAAATTATATAGACAGAAAATAAATAAATAAAACACATACATACACACGTACATCATATTGGCAGATATGTTAACATGTTCACTTTGACAGCTGTAAATAATAATAATAATACTTTTGTTGTTATATACAATATTGAAGCCAAAGCACATTATGGAAATATTAGCTGGAAAATACGAAAACAAATATAGTAATGTTATCGAAATTGGTAATAAATAACAATAATGTTAACTTTGACAGCTGTAATAATACATTTTGTAAAAATGTGTTATTTTATATATAAAAAAATGTATTTTCATGTATAACGACTTATTTATACTGTTTTGAAAAAAGTTTGTCTAATATTATAAACAATTGCTTTTTATTGTAAAAATACTTGATTGAGGCCAAATAAAACTATTACATTAATAATAAATAAATATTTTCATGCATAAAGAGCCATTTAAACTGTGTGAGAAAAAAATGTCTGTTACTATAAACAATAGGTTGTTAAAAATTATTTTCTATTGTTATATACACTTTGGAAGTCTTCTGAAGTCAAAGCACATTATTAAAATATTATCTGGAAAATAAGTATATAAATATAGTAATGTTCTCAAAATTGGTAGATGTGTTGAACATAACAATAACATGTCAACTCTGACAGCTGTAAAAATACATTTTGTAAAATATTTGTATTTTTTATATAAAGGCAGATATTTATCTTTATGTAAAATTTTCATTTGATAAAAAGTGTGTGTAATATTATAAACAATTGCCTTTTTTATTGTCAAATACTTGATTGAAGCTAAGAACATTATTAAAATAGTAATAAATAAATACATAAAATGCACTACCATTATTAAAATTGGTAGATGAGTTAAACATGATAATATGTGCTAATTTTGACAGCTGCAAGAAATGCTTTTTGCTAAATCTTTTTCTTTTTTCTTTATCTCAGGTTATCCATGGACCCTCCTGCAGTCCTTGACCAGAGTTTGAAAACTAGATATTCTAGTTGCTAAGGCTTTGCTTTATCATTTCATTTGATCACGGCCAAATGCCAAGACAAGTAATAGCAACAAGCCACACAATGTGAAGAATCAATCTTTGCAAAAATGTTTTACTTCAGAAATACCTTTAACCCAAAGTATAAGCAAAACTAATCACAATATGTGTCTTATTAAAGCATAAAAAGTCAGATGTTTTCATATGAAAGAACACTATTGGAAAAAGCTTTGGACAGTCTGAACCAATCAGGTCAACCACTTAGTGAGAGTCTTTGTAAGAAGTGTGTTTCTCTGCAGCAGTGAGACATGTTAAGGTGACATTGACAGGAGGCACACGCTCAGCCGTCATTCAACATCCTTCCCTCCAGCCATGAGCCGACACTGACCCTCTCTCCTCTTCATCTTTACACATCTCTGTCTCTGTCACTCCATCACACTCTTTTCTAATCCGCCACTCATTCTCTCTTCCCTCTTAAGTTTTCCACCATACATAATCCCCCTTTTCTTTTTCTTTCTTCTGTTGTGTTACTTTGGCTCTCTCTCGTCTCTCGCTCTGTAATTGTCAGCATGTTGAAAAGAGCCCCACACTGAGAGAAAGTTAGCCACCATAGATTAAATTAAACCCCATCAAGTAGAAAGCAGACACCAAACACCCAATGCAATATTAAAAGGCTGCACACATGGGAGCGTGTTTGTGCGTGTGAGTCACTCTCTTCAGTCCTTCTTCAGCTTTCTTCTCTGACTAATGTAAATCAATGATGTAAAATGGCTGCTTTCCTCACTACAGCTTCAGTGACAGCAAACAGGCCCAACCACAGACCTGCTGTCGCCAAGGTGATGGATAGGTGAGAGAAAACTGATACAGAGGCGGCGTTCATCTCCCTCTCTGTCTGTCTGTCACCCTTTTCCATGCGTCATGATTTCTCTCCTCTTTTTCTTCATCTCCCGTTCTATTTTTGTGACCTACGTCTGCAATGGTGTATTTGAGGAAAATCACACCTAGCGGAAATGTGATATAACCTGAGGAAGATCTCTTAAACTGTAATGACAGAATTTAGACTGGATTACAGGTAAAATGAACAAACATGGTGGACTTTGCTCTGTTATCTGCTATTCCAATTCTAAAACACAAAACAAAAACACAAAGCAAAACAAAAGAAAAGAAATGCAAAGCAAACCAGAAAAACAAAGCAAAGCAAAAAACTAAACAAAAAACAAGAAAAACATAAATGCAAAGCAAAAGCAAAGCAAGCAAAACAAAAAACACAAAACACAAATGCAAAGCAAAAAAAATAAAATAAAATGAAAGCTAAGCAGAAAACTAAAAAAAGCAAAGCAAAAAACAAAAAAAAACAAACAAACAAAGGCAAAAACAACCCAAAACAAGCAAAGCATAACATAAAAGCAAAGAAAAAACAAAACAACAAAATGCAAAAGCAAACCAAGACAAAGCAAAGTAAAATGCATAAAAACAAAACAAAACACTACATGCAAACATGCACAGTCTCTAGACAAATAGCATTTGGTTATCCCTGAATTGCAAACAAGTTCTTTAAAAACTATATCTATTGAATCTATATCGATAGATATCTATAGATGCACCAAATGAGAATGAGAAGACATGCATATGAAACGTTTGATATAGAGCTTTATGAAAGACAGTTACTGTGAATGAAACATTTATATAGATGAAATAATTATTTTGTGTAGTGAAAAGGATACTTTGTGATTGTGTGTATTGTACTAAGACGATTGAAAATACGCTGTTGTATGTAGAATTTTTCAAAAACGTCCCTTTATAACGATCTGTTGTGATATTAGTGCTAAGAGTTTTTAAAATGTAACAGTTGCATGTGAAAATATTAGCAAAGCAAATAAAAATACTGTAAAATCAAATAAATAAATGCAGTGCTTAACTGTTCGAAAACTTTGATCTTATTGACCTTTTTTTCCATTTATGATGGTTGTGATGTTTTTTAACAAAACACCCAAATGTAATAAATTATTTTTTGCACTATAAGTGATTTGTCTTAGATGATAACCACTATTGTGTGTGTGTGTGTGTGTGTGTGTGTGTGTGTGTGTGTGTGTGTGTGTGTGTGTGTGTGTGTGTGTGTGTGTCTAACCATATTTTGGGGACAAATTGCTACCCAGAAGTGAGCAAAACCTGACAAAATCACCAAAAACCTCCCTTTGAGGATGTCCTCGTTTGTAAAACTGTGTTCATACAGAATGATACAAGGGAGAGAAATTGATCAGAGAAGTATCACAAGAAGGGAGACAGATATATTTTATGCCATGTAATACTATATAGTGTTTACAATGGTAGAGACTGCACATTACTATAACAGTTACAGTATAGAATCAGCCATATGTCATACTGCATTGACAATAAACTTCTAGCACCTTATGGCCATGGCATACCTTCATCACTTTGAAAGTAAGGTAAAAGTAAAAATGTTTTGAAAGTTTGAAAGTAAAATAAAATACACTAGGTAATGTAAGTGTATTTTATAACATGACAGTTATTGCCTCTATTACTGTAATTATTTCAGCAACAAAGGCGATTTGAAACATGCATCTTGCATTGTTTGCTCTTGAATGAACTGATTGTTAAAAGTACTAATGTAACGTGGGATTTGGGTTTTGTTATGGTTTAGGTTTTCATGTGTTTTATTTTGATATTTAGCCATGTTTCATGCTCCTGTCATGGGTTTTCCTACCCTGTCATGTGATCCTTCCATGTGGTTCTCTTGTGTCATGTTCTGATTGGTTGTCTTGTTCATTTGTCTTGTTTTCATTGGTTATTGTCCTGTCATGTGGTTATTTTATTATTATTAAAACTATGACTAACAAGGTAAATCTACAGTATCTAAAGGACATAATAAACTTTAACATAATTTGTTAAACATAATAAACCTCAGTGAACTTTTTCCTGTAATAACAATTTTGACTTCAGTTCACATAAGTAAAAACATGAATGCCTTTTTGCTGCTATCTTCTTTATCTATATTTCTCCACTCCCATGACCTTCAGTAATTGCTGAGATCGTGGATTGGCCCCGATGCACCACGTGATCGTTTTTAGCGTGATTCACCGCTTAGCGTGATTTATGCTCTTATTCATATTCCATGTGAAGTGCTTTTAATCACCACGCAGCATGCTGCTGCTTCACATAACTATTGCAAAGATGCAATTAATTCCTGCTGCTGCTTGAAATTAATACAAAACTTAAGAAATATTGACTTATTTGTTCGGAGAAGAGAGGAGAAAATGCACACAACAAACTCTGAGTGATTAACAGCACATCGGCTGCATGGGAACAACCTGAGCAGCCAGATAATGGCAAATTAGCCTCTTTCTACTGTGTGTAAAGTACTAGTAGGTAAGCACTGGTAGGTCACATTCATTATATTTTACATCAGTTTCTATTTTAATTTCGAATAGACGTGGGGTTAGGATGCCTTGAAAGCCAGTGTGATACAAGTTTCCTTGTCTTCATTCACAAACTCTGCCTGTTAAGTCACTGAGAGATTTTAGACACATGGTAGTTGAGAGGAGAGAGGAAATGATAGAAGGAAAAAGAGGGATCAGTACATGATATGAGCTGGAATTGAGCTTGCGTCTCTTTCATTGGTTTTCGTGTCTGGAGCGCTAACCACAGGGCCACTGCTCCAACCTATATTATATTTATCAAAAAGATACAGGGCAAAATGTCTGATATGCTCTGTCTCTCTGTCTGGACAGTAGACTTGTCTGGCCTCTGAGGTTTGCTGTGATGCGTCCATGCTCCCAGACTTAGATTAATAATTTAGATAGTTGCTGAGCCTGGTAAGACAAGCTGATGACCGCTGGTCCATGGGGCAATTTAAAAAAGTAATGGTGAACCACACCAGAGCCCCTGCATTTATTCAGACAGGGCAAAGCTGTAAAAGAATGTGAGAGTGTTCTTGAGCGTACGTGCAGTGGCAAACTAGTTGAGCTGTAATTTATTACACATGTCAGTGAGACAGGTGTACAACTGAATATATTTTCAAATGTAATATATTCCTTGATGCAAAGCTGAATTTGCAGCATCAGTACTCTTGTCTTCAGTGTCACATGATCATTCAGATATGCTGATTTGCTGCTCAAGAAACACTTACTGTCATCAACGTTAAAAACAAATGTGCTGTGCTTAATATTTTTTGTGGAAACCGGGAATGAATCTCTGAGAAGAAAGGTCAAATAAACAGCATTTATTTGAAAATATATATTTTCTAACATTATACATGTATTTACAGTCCCTTTAAGTTGCTGAATAAAAGTATTAATTTCTTTAAATAAAACAGAATCTTTCCCCAAACATCTGAGCAGTGTATATAGAGGATCTTGTTTCTTATAGTCTGAGGTTCCTTTAGGGTTTTTTTTGTTTTGCAAATTCCAAGAGGGTTTTCACGTGTCTTCAGAATTGAGTCTGCCCACACTGCCATAAAGCCCAGATTGGTGGAGTGATGTTTGTCCTTCTGTAATTTTTTTCCATCTCCATATGATTATGGAGCTCAAATAGAGTGACCATTAGCTTCTTGGTCACCACTCTAAACAAGACTCTACTCCACTGATTGCTCCCTTTGGCCAGAAGATCAGCTCTAGGAAGAGCCCTGGCTCTTCCAGTTCCTTTGAAGGGCTTGTTTTTTTCTCTGATTCTTCATTCTTTTATTGAGAGGTGTGTGCACCTTTCAAATATACCCAATAATGGCCACAGGCTCCACACAAAACATGTAACATCTTACAAGCAATGTGAACTAATGAGCTAAATGTTAAGGTTCAGAAATAATGCAGCAGTAATAATTTATTATTTTTTTTTGTTACAAAACTGCTTTGTCATTATGGTGTATGGAGTGTAGAGTGATGTGGACAAAAACTTAAAGCAGTAATTTAAAGCAGTTTAACATAAGGCAGCAACATAAATGAGAACACAATGTGAAAAAATGAAAGGTATGAATACTTTCGCACGAAAGGCTAATAACGCGTTAACGCAAATCAATTTTAAAGGCACCAATTTTATTAACGCGCGATTAACGTAGCGCACATTTTCTGTTTGACCCATGGCCTAGCCCGTAGTTAGAGAAATGGAGATGCACAATGTTGCCAACTTAGCGAATTTGCAGACCCCTTTAGCGACTTTTTTCCCTCCTCTTCAAAAAAGCTCCTAGCGACAAATCTTTAGGGTTTGCCCAAACCTTATTTAGTTTCTGAGACTCGCTGGTACTGCTGCGCGAGCACGAGGTCTTGCTTTCCCAGCGAGCGCACCTCTCTCTCTCTCTCTCTCTCTCTCTCTCTCTCTCTCCGTCTGCTTTGTTCAGCGAGCGGCAGAGAGGAGCAGCGCTTTCAGTTAAACACAGATATTATGTTGCTTCTCTAATTTGACATGCAAGCATAGCCGAAATCACAGCACAGCTATTGTCATTATCTTATGTGTATTTGATTTCATCAGACCACGGCACGATTATAAATCAGGATTTTTGTGCAGATTAACATCTTGGAAGGGAGAGCTGGTTATTTAGTCTTAATGGGTTACGTTTCAGTCACTAATTCATATTCATTCCGTTGTCTGACAACAGAAACTGTAAAATATAGCAATGAAAACAGTTTTATTGAGAATTTAGCTGCATCCAAATACAGTATGTGGCACAGAGAGGCAAACAAATGCAATAATAAATAATAAATGTACATTTTGCATGTTCAGAAGAAGTGAGCTGCCCTGTTGTGCAAAAATGTAAACAGGTTTGTGTAAGTAAATTGCTCCGTGCAAAGAAAGAGAAGTAATGGGAACCTGGTATTTCTTTTTTTATGTGTCTAATAGACATTAACAAGTTCTTTGAAAAACATCTATGACCTTTGAAACATGTCTAGACTTCATGCTGACTATAGTTTCAACAATAATAAACATACATTTGCATAAAGCATCCATATTTGTCCATGCCCATGTTGATTAGAGTATTACAAACTTTAATATAAGGTAAATTTAACACAAATAAAAATGTGTGATTAAGTTGAGATTAATCATGAGTTAACTCATGACAATCATGCGATTAATCGTGATTAAAATAAATATCTATTGACAAGCCCTTATATATATATATTATATATATATATATATATATATATATATATAGCAGATAACACCAAATTGAACACGCCTGCTCCCCATTCACCTTTTAACACTAACGAGTCACATGACACCGGGGAGAGAAAATAGCTAATTAGGCCCAATGTGGACATTTTCACTTAGGGGTGTACTTACTTTTGTGGCCAGCGGTTTAGGCATTAACGGCTGTGTGTCGAGTTATTTTGAGGGGACAGCAAATTTACACTGTTATACAAGCTGTACACTCACTACTTTACATTGTAGCAAAGTGTCATTTCTTCAGTGTTGTCACATGAAAATATATAATAAAATATTTACAAAAATGTGAGGGGTGTACTCACTTCTGTGAGATACTGTACATACATAGACTTCCTTGAAATAAAAACATTACAAATCTTACTTATCCCAAAGTTTTAAATGGCAGTGTCTAAATATGGCCCCAAAAGATATATAGTTACTTACAAAATAACACTTTAGACAAAATATCAACCAACTGGCACATCAAAAAAAAATAAATTTTTTTTTCTCGGAACTAACTTCCCTTTTCTAAGTTTTTTTTTTAATTATTTTTTTAGTTTCTGTGCCCACAAATTACTACTTCCCTTCTATATAATATCAAAAAAGCAGTCTGTCAAATGAGTAATGTCCAAATTATTTGCTGCATCCAGTGAGATTTTAAAATGTGGACCTGATGGGCATTTCACAATCCCATGAGCAACAGGAGAGGAGTTATCATATTCATGGTCATATGACAATGTACTGCTAGTAAAGTAACCACAGGTGTAATTCATCACCTTAACCAAGTGCATGACTCACATTTGACACCCCCAATGTCTCACAATACCTTTTATCTTCATTTGAAACAGATTTATTTTTTTACCTCATCTGTGAAAATTTGAATTCCAGATGGTTTAATATGTTTTAATGCAAAGAAATTCAAGTTTTTTTAGGATTTAGTACATGAAATTATAATCTTTTAAAGAATAGAAAATGGCATGATATAGGTTTAGTAAGTCTTGGTTTTAACAAATACTTCCCCTGTAAGTCCTGAAATCAATTAAAGGAGAGTTTCAACCTTCAGGCAGCCTAGTTTTAATTCCATCTGTTATCCCTTCACTTTTTCTATTTCTCATCCGCTTTTCATCCCTTTCTCCGAGTCAATTTATTCCAGAGGCCTTTCAAGCACCCAATTAAACCCTGCTAGACTAGTCCAGTAGAGCTGGTTTAATGAATGCCAGCATAGGCCGCACTATGATTATCTCTCCTTTCCTCTCCCCATCTCTGTTTCTCCCATCCATCCTGTGTGAACTTTAACGAATCATGCTTGAGTCCAAATTGAAATTCATTAATCAATCCATCTTGTAGCTGTGAACCAACATGAAAACAGAAAGAGTAAGTGAGGGAAAGATAGAGTGTGTGAGGGAGAGAGAGATTGGAAATTAGTCTGGCAAAATCCAATCCCAGGAACATGTAACCCAACTGCCAGACCTTATTTAAAAAGCAGAAACGGTCCTATCAACACTTTCTCTGGAAACAGATGAGAAAGAGGGGGAAAACAGATGAGGAAAGAGGGGATAAACAGTAGAGAAATCCCACAAGAGCAATCATCTTACTGACCTTCAAGTGCCCGACCACACACACACACACACACCACACACACACACACACTCACGCGAGTCAGGCAATCAGTCACACGTAAGGAGAAAAACGATGGCAAACTGATTAGCATAAAGCTATTGAAGAGTGTGAGTGTGGTGCAAAACGCAATATAGAGGCTTGTACAATTTTCTCCTGATCTATAAAGCTGATCTACAAACAAACAAGGACAAGGGCAGTAGAGGTCCTTTTGGACCTTATCAGAGACCTGACATCTTCATGAAGCCACACACACAGACACTTTGAATGTTACACTTTCGATTTCATTTAACAAACTGATGCAATCTTTTTGACAAACATGACCCATTTTCAACATTTATGTATCTCTCATTTATGAAGGATAAACTTAGCAAACATTGCTCAGAATAGAAAACCTTTACATGTTTCAATTCTCAGAGCCTCAACTTCAGCAATTCGCAGTGTTTTCTAGGGTACATCACTATTATTCTTGCTCATAATTAAGGTTAGAGATTGAAACTAAATATTAAAGTTCAGTGGGTATAGCTCATCTCACACTGTTTAAGCTGCAGACATGGATCACACCTCAGATCATCTGGCTTGGTGAGGAAAGGTGTGCTATTAGTTTTCTGAGCGACTGAACTTGTAATTTTCACCTCACTTCTCATATTTCTCTCCCCAACGGAGTGCTTTAAAGCCCTTTCCCCAATTTCTACTTCTAATCTGATAAACATTTGTTATAAACATTTGTTGTTTGGGCTTTTTTTTTTAAGAAAAATGAAATGTAAATCAAGATGTACGTATGTACCCATATTTATATTGATGTAATTCAGGTTTAAGTTACATAAAACTATAACCATAAAACACACACACACATACAAACAAAATGTCTTAAACTTTACCTAATATATATACAGTATATACAGTGGGTACGGAAAGTATTCAGACCCCCTTACATTTTTCACTCTTTGTTTATATTGCAGCCATTTGCTAAAATATTTAAGTTCATTTCTTTCCTCATTAATGTACACAACAGCACCCCATATTGACAGAAAAACACAGAATTGTTGACATTTTTGCAGATTTATTAAAAAAGAAAAACTGAAATATCACATGGTCTAAGTATTCAGACCCTTTGCTCAGTATTTAGTAGAAGCACCCTTTTGATTTAATACAGCCATGAGTCTTTTTGGGAAAGATGCAAACAAGTTTTTCACACCTGGATTTGGGGATCCTCTGCCATTCCTCCTTGCAGATCCTCTCCAGTTCTGTCAGGTTGGATGGTAAACGTTGGTGGACAGCCATTTTTAGGTCTCTCCAGAGATGCTCAATGGGTTTAAGTCTGGGCTCTGGCTGGGCCATTCAAGAACAGTCACGGAGTTGTTGTGAAGCCACTCCTTCGTTATTTTAGCGAGTGTGCTTAGGGTCATTGTCTTGTTGGAAGGTAAACCTTCGGCCCAGTCTGAGGTCTGAGCACTCTGGAGAAGGTTTCGTCCAGGATATCCCTGTTACTTGGCCGTATTCATCTTTCCCTCGATTGCAACCAGTCGTCCTGTCCCTGCAGCTGAAAAAACACCCCACAGCATGATGCTGCCACCACCATGCTGCACTGTTGGGACTGTATTGGACAGGTGATGAGCAGTGCCTGGTTTTCTCCACACATTACCCCTTAGAATTAAGGCAAAAAGTTATATCTTGGTCTCATCAGACCAGAGAATCTATTTGTCACCATCTTGGAGTCCTTCAGGTGTTTTTTAGCAAACTCCATGTGGGCTTTTCATGTGTCTTGCACTGAGGAGAGGCTTCGTCGGGCCACTCTGCCATAAGTCCCGACTGGTGGAGGGCTACAGTGATGGTTGACTTTCTACAACTTTCTCCCATCTCCCGAATGCATCTCTGGAGCTCAGCCACAGTGATCTTTGGGTTCTTTCTTTACCTCTCTCACCAAGGCTCTTCTTCACCGAATAGCTCAGTTTGGCTGGACGGCCAGCTCTAGGAAAGGGTTTCTGGTCGTCCCAAACATCTTCCATTTAAGGATTATGGAGGCCACTGTGCTTTAGGAACCTTAAGTGCAGCAGAAATGTTTTTGTAACCTTGGCCAGATCTGTGCCTTGCCACAATTTCTGTCTCTGAGCTCTTCAGGCAGTTCCTTTGACCTCATGATTCTCATTTGCTCTGACATGCACTGTGAGCTGTAAGGTCTTATATAGACAGCTGTGTGGCTTTCCTAATCAAGTCCAATCAGTATAATCAAACACAGCGGGACTCAAATTAAGGTGTATAACCATCTCAAGGATGATCAGAAGAAATGGACAGCACCTGAGTTTAAATATATGAGTGTCACAGCAAAGGGTCTGAATACTTAGGACCATGTGATATGTCAGTTTTCTTTTTTTAATAAATCTGCAAAAATGTCAACAATTATGTGTTTTTCTGTCAATATGGGTGCTGTGTGTACATTAATGAGGAAAAAAATAATGAACTTAAATGATTTTAGAAAAGGCTGCAATATAACAAAGAGTGAAAAATTTAAGGGGGTCTGAATACTTTCCGAACCCACTGTATATACAAATAAAGTGATAGCATATAAAAAAACTCATACAAAATATTAATACAAAATTGTATAGCAAAATAACACCATGTTATTTTAACTCATCATTCCATAAGACTTTTGTTCATCTTCAGAACACAAAAGATGATATTTTTAATGAAATCTGAAGATTTATGTCCCTCCATTGAAGGTCCATTCCGCCAAAATCTTGTTTCAAAAAGCCTCATCCTAAGAGGTTTGTTTTCACAGATATTCCGTTCACCATATTTGATGTGCCCTATGTGCATTTATAAATTCACAGATTGTGTATATGTGAATAAAATCTTAAATTTGATCTGTTCATCACATTAAGCGATTGAGGATTATTCTGCTCAACCTTGTGGATTACTTCTACCATCTTCATTAACTTTTTGAAGCATCAAAGCATCTGTACAATGGACTTTTTATGGAGTGTCAAAATTATATTTATATGTGTTTAAATATGAAAGAAAGGCTTATTGGTTTGGAAGGACATGAGAGTGAGCAACTGATGACAGAATTTTTATTTTTGGGTGAACTATCCCTTTAACGGCATCAAGTAATGCCTTAGCAAACACCCAAAACTCCTTTTCAAATGCGTCCAAACATACACTTAGCATCTGCAAAGTAACCGACTGGCAGGCCTCCACAACACCATTACACCATCATGAAAGCAAGTTTTGTATGGACAAGCTCCTCAGAAAATGTGAAAATCTAGTAAATGCAGCTATTATCACAAGGTGCACTAACAGTTTTCATTTCAAGAATTCAGTTCTCGCTCACAGAAGCATACGTGATGCGCCCCGCGGCGGGAGTTTTGAGTGACGTCTGCGCAGGGAGCGAAAGATCACTGCGATTTTTGCAACGTTTCCTCAAGCGCTTGTTTTATTTGATGATGTTAACAAGGCGAGAGGTGATACCCGATC